>CAXIWW010000825.1:10000-79149 GCA_964036315.1 Acanthosepion esculentum | reverse complement strand
ACAAATGCACGCTGGGATTATTTTTTTATTTTTATTATTTTTATTAAGTCGCTAAAATAGGTCGGTTTGCAATTTGATATAACTCTGCCTTGTCTAGAAAACAGAACGCTACGTTCACTTGTTCGAACTTGATTTAGTGCGTCGACGCCAATTAATTTGTGAGCTTTTTGCCTTCATACTGTTCCTTGCGTATATTGTTTGCTTGCTTGATTGATATTATTTCATTTTTGTCCTGTTTCTTTTTATTGCAAACTTTGTTGATTTTATTCGTTGGGTAGTTCCGTTCTTTATTTTGCATTTAAACATGGCTCCCCACAAAGGGTCTTTGTGGTTTTAACTGATTAATGTTACGGGGACTTTTTATGTTTTTTTTTCTTTACAGAAAAAAGTTCAATTTTAGTTTTTAGAAATTCTTATCTATCCCAATGAATTTCTTTCTTGGGACTTGAATCTGCCGGTTGATATTTAGCTATCAGATCGTTTTTCTTTCTCCGTAGTGATTTATAAGTTCCCTTCTGTTTTGACACTTCCCTCTGCATTGAAGTGTGAGTGCTTTCAGAACGCCGGCCTGCTTCCTGTTATGAGAAAAGTAGACTACCAGAGACCTTAATTCTAAGTTTTACATGGCATGAGACATGTCTCTGATTGGTCAGTAAATACAATAAAATATACCATTTCCATAAATTCAAAAATTAATCTGTAACGATTCACAGGGAAATATTTTGGCGGTTCCTTAACCGCTAATTCTAAAAAAATAGATTTTCACAGAACTGTAACATTTTTTACAAACCGTCTGGCTTTCTAAAAGATATACTTTTCTCAAAAGAGCACATGAAAAACAACTTTATTTATTACACCTTTTACTAAAGACTAACTATATTTTATATTGCTAAAATATAAAATGACTAAATGGCGTAGTCGACTGATACTGACAAATTACTCAATCCACTCTGTTATATCTGATACAGTAAACCAAACAGGTATAATTGAGAACCATGACAAGAATCCGACCACATCCCCAGACCACACACTGTTTATACAGGAAAGCTACATTAAGGCGGTGGGAAAATGACTGAAAGCAAGATGCCAGGTCAGCACCAATGACATTGCAAATTCTTCTTTGGATTTTATCAATAATCAGAATTCGACCACATCCCCAGACCACACACTGTTTATATAGGGAAGCTACATTAAGGTGGTGACCATTCAATACATCCAATCTTAAACTTGTAACATTTCATTACCACTGAAGGGACCCTACACCAACACCTGATGAATGGTCATACCCTCGAAGAGACTCCTTGCCTTGAATCTCTGCTGGGGCTAAAGTTCACTCCCGATCGCAAATGGAATGCATGTATTGGTGCCATCACAAAAAGATGTTGTAAGAATGGTCAGTTCCTTTTTTCGCTCCAGAAAATACCTAATTCCTGCAGACATGTTCTAACCTTATAAGAATCAGATCAGACCAAGAATGCTGTGTTTACATTGGCAAACCCTCCGCCCTTTCCCTTCGTGTTCCTTTGATAAAAATTAAGTTCCAATCAAACAGCTTCTTCCACAGAACAGTTATTTTATGAAACAAAATCCCGAGAGGATGTTTCCCTGACATCTATAATCCGGATGGAGGCACGGTGGAGTAATGGATAGCGGCTCGGATTGAGGAATCGGAGATTCGAATTCCATTCAAATCCATAGAAATTCACTTATTAATTTTTTACCCTTGGGAAAGGTATGAATCCTCTTCTTCTCCCTCCAGCTATGGATAAATAGCAGGACAGACCAGGTTCTATAGCCTTGGATGGCAACTGGTCTACCGCAGAAAGAAATGGCAACCTACTGCGGGAAAAATCTTCCTCGTCAGTCATGTATCGAAAGATACATGATCGCTTAAGCACATAACTGAGGATAGCAGTACAGAGGCTTAATTAATTTGCGGTACCCTGGTTTAATGGATATTTGTGAAGAAATAGTTTACACAATGGTTCCGTGGACTAATCTAAAGTCGAACAAAATATCCACCAAATTATTGCCCACAAAGGTCAGACTCTTCAGTGAAAAACTTCTGAGAATTCTCTAGAAAGCAATCGTAGATGATACTCGTTCCGGTATACCAATCTCTCGAATATAACGATCGGATTGTAGGCACAATTCTTCCTGGTGCAATTTTGTGCTAATATTCTTTGTTATGGTTAATATAATCTTTAACGCAATTTATCCAGCTCCTTCCGGATAGGTCTATGATTGAGAAGTTACCCCACTCCTAGCTAACGCTCAGTTCAATCTAGCCTCTAGTATCACTTCCGTCCGCATTCCATGTAAAGCAAATTGTTTGGCATATTTGACGAAAGACGATTTAATATTATTCTCAGTTGCTGTTAACCATATATTTTCCTGTAGTCGATCCCAATAATTCTTTCTAGATGAGATTTTGAACTCTTACTTTTCCAGCTAGAAAGCGTTTTGTTTCCAATAACAAGCTTTTTTTAACGTTGCTACCTACACTCGGCTTATCATCATTTTATGGTCGGAATACTATAACTGGTGGAGTGCTGCGCATTATAAAATGTCCACCAATCTTTCTAAAATTCAGCTGACGTTGTCAGTAGATTAACATTCAATCGGTTATATCAGCTTTTCCTGGCTTAGATGAGCTGTCCGATATCGATTAACTACAAAATGCGATCAGATTAATAAAGCCCTGTTTGCTCATATAATCTTACCACACTTTATTTCCCTTTCGTTTTGTGATGATGATCAAACTTAATAGCCGTAGATATTGTAGCGGACTGTGGGGGTGAAGATGTGAAGAGATATCAGAAGGTTAAACTTTCCTGCTGGGGGGTCCAGCTACATGAGAATGTCGGACTTTAATTAAGTCCAAAGAAGACAAAGAAAACAAACAAGACCGATATACATGGGTAAACAAATATATATTAGTAACAAAACAAGTTAAACAAAGACATGGACTGTTACATAGAGTTTGTATGGAGAAATTGTGTGTGTGTGTGTGTTGTAAGTGTTCGTACGTACGTGTATTGTTCTTAGCGCGTTCCCAGAATTTGGGAAACGCTGTATCTGTGAGAGGTCACATATTGGCCTAAGAGGAAAAAAGAGACATTTTACCTCGCCTCCGCGCGAGGTAGCGGCCCAAGGCCTAAGTCGAAAGAGAGAGAGAGAGAGAGAGAGAGAGAGAGAGAGAGAGAGAGAAGGGTCAGCCAGTATTTATAGCCAGGGGAGAGAGACCCCTGTTGAGGGATTAAAGAACTGAGGAGGAGCTAACTGCGACAATATCCTACGTACTCTGACTCAAAGTTGCCTGTGAGCTATAGGTATAGTTCTCTTTATGCTAATTACCTATTAGCTAAACCAATCCCATTACACCTGTTTATTTTTGGGACCAAGAATGGCTCTCCAATCACCCATTATCAGGACTACCGAAAATAGATATTGAAAATATTTTAGGGCAAAATCAATCATGGTCAACCTCTAAATGGGAGTTAAAATCAATAAGAATGCTTAACAAACAAAAAGATTACTCATGAAGAAAGTCGGCTTTAGCTCTAGCTGCGTATTAAAAATTATGTTATTTGATTTAAAATTTTAACAAAAATAAATGAATTCAACATTTACAAAACATAAGAATGGAAAATGGTTTATCATCTTAATAGATCCTCTCAAAATAATAATACAAACAAAATGAGAACAAGATAATAAAATTGTGATAGTAGATTGTAATGGCATTATATTACTAGTTTGTTATAGAAGTTTAGAAAGTTGCGCCATCTCAGTCTAACGTTCTCAGCTGACATAAAGTGGAAAGACTATATTGAATCCGTTGCTAGGTCAGCTGCTAAGTTCACTGTGTCGTGCGAGACAATTTTTCTCTCCAGAATCTATCTTACACATCTATGTCAACCATTTGTCCATGCTTAGAATATTGCTGCCACATATGGCCCGGTGCCTCTGCTATTTACCTTGAACTCTTTGATAAAATCCAAAGAATCTGCAATATTATTGGTCCTAATCTGATGTCTTGGTTTCAGTCACTTTCCCACCGCCGTAAAGTTGCCTCTCTGTGTGTTTTTTATAAGTGCTTTCATGGTAATTGTTCGGATGATCTATGGTACCTAGCCTTTATGACTTTAAGCTCAGTACTAGACTGGCGTCGAGATCTCATTAATTTACAGTTGAACTGGCTAGATGTAACCGTAAATTCTATCCTAACAGTTTCTTTTCTCGCATTTCTTGCTTGTGGAACTCCCTTCCGGCTCCATGTTTTCCAGTCAGCTTTAATCTGCAAAAGATTAAATGCAATATCAATCGCTATATACTGTCTTCTTCATTACTCTTTCCGCTTTCCATTCATTATTAATGTTTCTGTTCCTAATTTTTTCACATACTGTAACCCTTGTGTCTTATTGGCTTTAATGTTTTGCTTGGCGTGATAACGATTAATAATCAAAAAAGGAATTCCAATTTGTAGTAATGTATCATGTTTTGAACTAGGATATTTTTGTGTTGAATGAAGATACGTATTTATGCGATAAGTTGTGATGGAGATATTATTGTTGTTGCATGAGGTCTTTCTGAGAAGGAAATCGTGTAGTGCGTTGTATATGACACGTGGTTCACTTGGGAACCAAGAAGGCCCCTTGAAGAAGAATAAAGACACGCCTTGTCACGTCAGCAGCCCATGGCTGACGAGAGAACAAAAAAGAGAGAGAAAGAGAATGTTGTCTCATTTCATTCTATACTGATTTATACAACGCCACCTAGCAGTCATTAGGAGACCAGGTTAGGTAATTGCATACATTATTGTTAATAACTATCTAAGGAAATGGTACAATTTTATGTATGAGCCTGACTTTCATGCAACTTTTTTAGGTAATTATACCACATGGAGACATATGTCGTCAATTCAAGGATCAAATCAAAAACACCTTAATGAGGACAGAAATCGATCCGGTAAATTGTATCCTCCTACCCTACCGGGCGTCTCTTCAGATCCAACATAGGACTCATTTCACACAGAAAGAAATGTCAATGAGCACTGCAATACTCGTCAACGAGTCTCGTCCACGACGGCTTTAAATAATTGTCCCTTTTTTTTTTATTAACTGCTCATTTGTAAAAGGGGTGACTTTTTGTCATCGTGTGTGCAAATCACATTCGAAGGTTACCAATCGTAATGACTTACAATTAAAATTTTAACAATCTCAAAATATATGAATTCAGCATTTATTTAATTCATTTACAAAACATAAGAATGGAAATGTTTTATAATGTTAATGGACTCTCTCAAAATAATAATATGAGCAAAATGAGAATAAGATGATAAAACAGCGAAAGATTATAACGGCATAAAATTATCGGGTTGTTACGGTAGTCTTCAGTTTGTAGCAGCACTGCCACGTTTGTTTATAAGATAGGGTTTAGTGGGGATACCATTGTGATGACATCAATTTTCTGTTGTTTTTTTGTTTTGTTTTTTTTTAGCCAAGAGATAGTGTATAATATTGTAGTCTACTTGTAGTTCGTCTGGGACCTAAGAAGCCATCCAGCGGGGAAACAAGACATGTCTTACCACTACGGGATTCTGAAGAAGAGGGAGAAGGTTTGTGTCTTTGCCTTTTATATTGCTTTATACAACGCCACCTAGTGGGTGTTAAGTTAAATTTTAGGGCAGGCAATCTCTTGCGACTACAGCAGCACGAAGGGACTCGATATGATGAAAAAAAATAATACAAACTACCTTACCCTAATCCTTCAGGTTCTTAATATTTATATTAGTAATTCCGAGTTCCATTGCTATTGGTGAATGACACAGATAAGTATTTTGTAACTAACTAATAAACAAACCGGAAAATAGTCAAAAGCCCCAAAATAGTAACAACAGGAAATGATGGCAAATATACTGCTTAACCCCAAACACTCTCAAACAACGCGTATAACAAGAGTGATTCCATATTATGCGAATAAACCACAAAAATTATGAGTTCAATAATCTGGACAACTCATCGACGACTATGTGTAAGACAGATAAATAGAAGAAGATTAATTTAAAAGAAATTTAATTGTAGTATATCATTCATTGTGTGAGTTTCAAGACAATCTAAATAAGCGAGACTATTCATTCGAATAATTGAAACTAAACTGCCACTTATTACTCCTCGCCGAGGAAGAAGAGACTTAAAGTAACCGAAATGCGGTTCTACAGAAGGATGCTGAGAATACCATAAACCGAGCATGTGAGCAACGAGGAAGTTTTAGAGAAAATGGAAACAAAAAATGGCGCTTATACTTAACATCAGGAAGAAACGGTTGAAAATTTCTAGGGTATACAACGAGGAAAGAGTGATTGGAAAATTTAATTCTCACAGAACAAATTGAATTTAAGAGGATAAATGAAAAGTGAGCTAAACATAGCCTACCCAACGAGCTTGGGTAAATGGATGGCGGAACCAGGTTTAGAAGAGATAACAAAAAAAGGAAATTTAATAAGAGCTACAAAGAATAGGAAATTGTGGAGAGCCATGATAGCCAACGTCCTGAAGGGACACGGCAAGAAGAAGAAGAAGAATGAATCTTAAACATTTTTTTCTTCTTTAAATCTCCATATTCTAGTGCAACCTTTGTGCACTTCGATGTCGATGTGGTGTAATGGTTAACAAGCTTGTCTCGCTACATCAATTATGACTGAGTAGCGAGTTTGGTCCTCATCAGGAGCTCCATACTTTCGCCTTTGTGCCTCATCTAAGTTATTATGACACCATGACTAATGTCAAATGTTGACTGTCGATCTAGTTTTTATATCTAAAGAAATTGTAAGCTTGGGTGAGATTGATCGTTAGGTACAGTTTTAGGTCTGTTTAACCTGAGTGTTGATTTCATTTGATAAAGGAATTGTTCGTTGAAATGAATGACACAAAGTAAACCTTTAAAGCTCAGGTTTGTTTTGATCAGGGATATGACATACTTTCAGATGAAGGTGATGGTGACACCTGTGATAATCAGGTCAAATGAGGGTGAGATTCCAGAACATAGAAAACGTTCCACTGAAGGTGAATATGCCGGAGTTAGCTCCTCCTCAGTTTCCTTAATCCTTCAACAGGGGTCTCTCTCCCCTGGCTATAAATACTGGCTGACTCTTCGCCTCTCTCTCTTTTTCGACTCAGGCCTTGGGCTGCTACCTCGCGCGGAAGTGGGGTAAAATCTCTCTCTTTTTCACTTAGGCCAATATGTGACCTCTCACAGATACAGCGTTTCCCAAATTCTGGGAACGTGCTAAGAACAATACACGTACGTACGAACACTTACAGCACACACACATAATTTCTCCATACAAACTACGTAACTGTTCATGTCTTTGTGTAACTCGTTATTAATATATATTTGTTTACCCATGTATATCAGTCTTGTTTGTTTTCTTTGTCTTCTTTGGACTTAATTAAACCCCAACATTCTCATGTAGTTTGACCGGCTAACAGGAAATTTTAACCTTTTCTGATATCTCTTCACACCACGGTCCGCTACAAATATGAGCGATGCAAGGCCACAATTTTGTTTGGTCCGCCTATATGAGAAGGGCTGGGATAGAGCTTCCCGTCTCCCCTCCGATACTTACGATACAGGGTCATTATTTTGATTGGACCAACAATCATATTGGATTCTTAGGGGCTTTCCTTCCTCATCAGAGGCGTATGACACAAGATCATTAATTGTCAAGCATTATTATTGGCTAGCCAATCAGAGCACTGCAACTGGAGTTTGTATTGCCATAAAGTTAGTTGCCAGAAGTAAGAGCAGAAGTAAGATGGAACTGGTCTCGACTCTAGTACCACCAACACTCTCCCTGCCGGATGACTGTGGTGCTTCAATCAGCTAAAGACCTGTTTTCTACAGCGCTTTTTGAACTCCCTCGATCAGCTGCCTTCATTTAAATATTTGAATGACTTTGGGCTGTTTAGCCATAACTGCTACCGCCAGTCAACTTTTTCCTCCCAGCTCAAGAATTCCTTATACGTGGAAACTTTTTTTAAAATCCCTTTTATGTATTCATGATCTTAATCAATCATAGTACCATGAATAAAAGTTGTTATTTCTACACTTGAAAATGAAGTTAATTTTACCGGCGACACCGGTGACAAGCATAACTAGGACAGAGTGGGGTCATGCCTGCTCTTCGACAGTTCTTTACCGATCTTTCTGCGGATACTGAAACACAAGATGGTGTCGCAGGATTGATACAGAGCGGGCTCGCCGGAAACGGACCAACAGACACATACTAAACTTAAAAGTAAGAGTGGCATTCAGCGAAGCCCGCAGCAACAGGGCCACACTATGTTTAGTAAATTGATAAAATTGGGTCACTTCTACGTAATGTAATGGTTAGCAAGCTTGTTTCGCTAGATTAATTACAAGTGAGTTCGAACCACACTGGGGGCTACATACTTTCGGCATTGTACTACATGTAACCTACGTTAACTAAATCGCAATTACTTAGCTACTTTTCACATTTTTACTCTTATTTAACTGATGAAATTTCGTAAAAGTACCCTGATAGCCAAATATCAAAACAATTAGATTTAAAAGTAGATAGGTTTGTCTATCGCCCGGTTCATATGCCTCCGCTATCTTTTGAACAGGTGTAAAGGCTTATCCCCTGTTTCCTATTTTCAACGAGAGAAACAGAGCAATGCCAGAACGCAGCAAATAAAAAAAGATTTAAATATCTGGGAAGTGTTTTAACAGATAACGGAAAGGGCAACACCGAAATCCGAAGACGTAATGGGATACAGAAAGATGCCTTCCAAAACTTAAGAAAAGTATTAAGAAACAGGAAAAATTCGTTAGAAACAAAGAATATCAGTCGTCCTATTCAGGGTGCGATGGATAAATTGTCGTCTAAATTACAAAAAAAAAAAAAAAAAAAAAAAATGAAAATAATAGTAAGTAACAGCTTGTGTCTTAGTAGCTTTTACTACCTTGCTCGATTTAAAAATAAAATCGACGACACCTTAAAACAGCAATAAGACTCTCCTTCTTCTAAATTACGCAAAAAATAAAAATAATAGTAACAGTTTGTGTCTTAGTTGCTTTACTACCTTGCTCGATTAAAAATAAAATCGACACCTTAAAACAGCAATAAGACTCATTCTACAGGGTGCGATAGATAAATTGTCGTCTAAATTACGCAAAAAATGAAAATAATACTGACATCTCATTTTAACAGATTTTTTTTTTTTACCAAAATTACACAAAAATATCTTGAAATACTAAAGATTAAATTTATTAAATAAAATCACCATTGGCTTCAACCACGGTCTCTAGACGACTTCGGAATCCCCTGCATCTCTTCTGGACGGTCTCCTTGTTTAAGTTGTTGATTGCTGCCATAATCCTTGCCTTCGGTTCATATTTGGTATTACAAGGAGATTTGTTGGTCTCTCTCTCTCTCTCTCAACTGCACCCCACATATAATAATCAAGGGGGTTGCAGTCTGGGGAGTTAGGTGTCCAGATGTAAGGAATGACTGAAATTGTCGGACAGCCATAACTTGGTTTTCCTGCTTGTGTGGCATGGTGCAGAGTCCTGTTGCTAGACATAATGTCTAGCAGCCACCCTCTTGACCCAGAGCAGCACTACCTCCTCAAGACCTCCGTGTTGAGGTACCCACCAACAAATTGGTGAGTTCTGTTCACATCAGAATGGTCAGAGTGAGTTTTCCAAGCTGCTGTACCTTCGTAATCACCATTACGCTCATTCAACTCTTTCCAAATTCTCTGCACCGTCCAAATTTCTGGCGGAGTGAATTGCGTTATGATACTCTTTTTCTCACAGACGGTGCCCAACCGACCGAACCTACTATCGTACGCAGTCGACAAAATGATTAAAATAAACAACGCGCATGCGCAAAATTAAAATATAAAATGACGACAATTTCACCATAGCTATTAAAGCTGGGCAATCTTATCACAGATGAAAAAGTGATTTCAGGCTGCAGAAATGTGGTTTTATAGAAGGATGCTGAGAATACCATAGACTGAACATGAGCAAGGAGGAAGTTTTAGGGTGAATTAAAACAAAACGATACTTGTAATCAGAAAGACAGAGACAGTTGAAATAAATATGGCGCATATTGGGGAAAGAGGGCTTTAAGAATTTGACATACAAAGAATATAGTGAAGGCAGGAGGGACAAAAAACTGTGACTAACGTATTTAACAAGCTTGTACAAATGGATGGTAGAAGGAATGGGGGATGGTGAGTAGACAAACCTAAGAGCTAAAAGGAAGGTGTAAAGAGACATAAGGGGGCACAGCAGCAGCAGCAGCAGCAGAAGAAGAAGAAGAAGAAGAAGAAGAAGAAGAAGAAGAAGAAGAAGAAGAAGAAGAAGAAGAAGAAGAAGAAGAAGAAGAAGAAAACAAAAGTTACTAAGGAGCGGAAACAAAGGAAGAGTAATCAGGAGGATAGTAGATAGCAATTGACATTGCATTTAAATTTTTGAAGCATTCAATTTCACTAGTAGTAGTAGTAGTAGTAGTAGTAGTAGTAGTAGTAGTAATTTACTGTGGATGATCTAGCGATCAAAACACTCTCTAGACATTTTCGTCGTAGTTAATTGTTTCCTCCTTTGATCAGAGGAGCATCTTATATATCAAAATTTTCGTCAGTTTCGTTGCGGTGAGCAACCAACCCATTTAATGTAATTCGTTTTTTGTAAAATATCACAAGAAAATTTTTTCCACTTTGTCATACATTTTCCCCAGTAAACCCTATAAAATATAAATTCGGCGTATCTGACATTAACTTTTTAGCCGAAAACGGATAAGATTTTTACCGGAAGAACTGAAGCATTTCGTTGAATACCGTTTGCGAAAACTTCATATTTAATTTTTAACCGAACTTAGCTGTAATACTTTTTTCTTTTTTTTTTTTTTGTTCACTTCAAGCAAGGTAGTAAAGCCACTAAGACACAAGGGGTTACTGGATATGGAAGAATTAGAAAACAGAAACGTTACTAAGAAGCGGAAATAAAGGAAGAGTAATCAGGAGGACAGTAGATAGTGATTGATATTTATGATGATTAAAGTTGATAGGAAAACATGGTGCTTGAAGAGTGTTCTACCAGCGAGAACAGAAACTATTAGCATAGAATTTACGGTTGCATCTAGTCAACTTAACGGCAAATTGGTGAGACCTCATCACCAGTCTAGTACTATGCTTAAATTCATAATGTCTAGAAGAGCTAGTCCGAACATTTGCCATGGAAGTATTTATAGAAAATGTATAGGGAGGTATTTTTAAGGTTGTGTGGATGACATCAATTTTCTGTTGTTGTTTTTTGACCCCAGAGATAGTCTATAATTTTGTAGGCAACTTGTAGTTCGTCTGGGACCTAAGAGGTCATCCAGCGGGGAAACAAGACATGTCTTACCCCTACTACTGAAGTCCAGTTGCCAGATCAAGTCTAATAATATTGCTGATTCTTTTTTGGATTTTATCAAGGATCTCTAAATATATAGCAAGAGCATTAGAACAAAAAATGCTTAAATCTCTTAAAAACACATCTATCACAATCGAGGATAAACCTCTCCCTATCAATAACTAAAATAATATAAATTTGAAGTCTTATCACCAATCAATGTTATTTCACCTTCAATAACAACATTTACAAAAATAAATTTGGATTACCAATGGGATCCCCTCTCAGTGGAGTGATAGCATGTAATTTCATAGAATTTGTCGAATTTAGTTCTTTCCAAAACATTTTACCTAAACAATCAACTTACTTCCGATATAGTAATGATGCTCTATTAATATACTCTCTTGATACTACCTTTCCGGATTTTGTTGATAAATTAAACAAAGTCGAACACACGATAGAATTCACATATGAAATATAAAAATAAACAATACTTTACCTTTCTTAGACATCATGTGACACTGAGTTGATAACAGCCTAAAACTTAGTGTTCACCGAAAATCAACCGATAAAAATTACTTAATAAACTTCTATTCCCATCATAACAACAAAATAAAATCCGAAATTATCATTGGATTCTATTTCAGAGCATTCAGAATTTGCAGCCCTCAATATTTACACGGAGAGGAGAAATATATTGAAAATGCTTTCAAGGACCTTCAATGCCATAACTATTTCATATTCAATGCAAAACAAAAGGATCATAAAATATTCCAAAATAGATCTGTCCTTTCTGACAAACCCAACAAATAAAAAATATATATTATTGTATTAACTCTATCACAACTACAACTGAAAAAAAACTAAACTCAACATAAAATTTGTCACAACTACATCTAAAACAATCAAACAATAAAAACAAGACAACCAGACAAAACTTGAAGGAAGAGTTTACTCTGTCAAATGCAGGAATTGCCAGAATGATTATATTGGAGAAAGCTCAAGAAGTTTAAACAAAAGAACACAAAAGGGACATTTTTAAAAGCAACACACAAAACACACTGGTTGTTCACCGTAACGAAATTGGCCACAATTTTGACATAGGAAATGCTACTTTAATTTAAAGAGAAAATAATCCACTGAGAAGAAAATGTCTAGAAAGTGTCTTGATCACTAGTCCAGTAAATTTGTCTTCCAGGTTTTGACAATATATCACCATTCTTGGTAGATTTTCTTCAGGCGATGTTAAACTGATCTAGAGTAGTTTAACATCGTCTAAAGAGACACATTTATGATGTTGAAACATAATTGTTTTTGTTTTTTGTTTTTTTTAAGCGTATCATCCTAAGCAAGGCTGGGGGCCACTATCACGCATGGGGTTATAGAAGAGTTGGAGGAAGAGCAGATAGGAGTGGTAAAGGAGAGGATGTGGAGAAAGAGAAAGACAGTGGGTCGATCAAGGCAAGGGGGTTACAGAAGATTTGGAGCGAGAGCAGATAGGAATGAAAAATGAAAGGATGTGGAGAAGGGAAGTGGATAGATCAAGGCAACTGGAGATGTCGATTGACGCTACACTTAAAACGTTGGAGATTGTATTTGTCAGGGAAACAGTAATAGGGAAGGGAGTTTCATAGGCGAGATGTGTGAGACATGAAGCTATTGGAGTAAAAGAGACGTCTACATCTAACAGTTTCAACGGTGAAGGAGTGGGAACGGGATGCCAGCCTCGTAGGACGTTTAAATTCACGAGGCCTAAGGACAAGCGAAAGCAGCTCCTCGGAGCAATTACCGTGAAAGTACTTGTAAAAAAGGTAGAGCGAGGCAACATCGCGTCTGTGAGAGAGCGACTGCAGACGAGATGACAGATCAGGGCCAATCACATTGCATATAATTTTGTAGCGATTTTTAAAACCTTTTAATATCCTGAAAAGAATTTACATAAAATAGACAAAACTTGTCTATATTATTTGATGAAACATGCATCAATATATATATATATATATATATATATATATATATATATATATATATATATATATATATATATATATATATATGGGGGGTGTATTGTATATCTGAGCAGCAATCCCTCTTTTATACAAGTTTTATTTTTTTAAAAAGACTGACAAAGTGATGCGGTTAAGTTTTTATTTAATTTTTCACGTGTCTTTATAATTTGCTTCTTTTCTGGACATAAATTATGTAGAAATTGTCCAAACGTTTTGCGAGCAAACGCTTTCGTTTATGATGAAATTTATTTTTACTTTTTACTGAACGTATCGACTGTTTTATGTAAATGTATATAAAGTTACATGAAGTTTTCGTTTTCCAATATGGTTTGCTTTCCTCTGTCCCACTTGCAGTCAATGTCTTGTGAGTGTCAAATTTTCCAATACCTCTTTCCTCATTATGTGCTCTAGAAATTTCAACTGCGTCTTTCTGATGCTAAGTGTAAGTGCCCTTTTGTTTCCATTTTCTCTACAACTTCATTGTTGCTCACAGAACCACACTTCTGTTCCCTAATGGAAATAAATCCAACAATATGCAGTAAACCCTTGAGAGATAGAAAGAGTAGGGACAGAAAGTACGTTGAAATTTCAGCTATGTCCTTGGTTGTAAGTTTGTCGGTAAAAGTGGACCGAGGTTTTGCGACAGTTTCTTTGAATTTCCCCATATCCAAAGCGGAGTTTAAAGTGAGATCATATGCTGACTTTTGGGTTGGTGAGTTTATTTATATTTTCTTTTAGAAGCTCCGATCTTAGGACTCTTGAACAACAAAACAGAATGGTTCATTTGGTCCATTATTCTTTCTCTTTGTCAAGTGGTATGTCTGTGTGCAAAGGATTCAGTGAAACTGATTTTGAAATATACAAAATCATGGGTGAGGTGCTAGTGTTATCTCTTGTGTGATTAAGTGTGTGTAGCTTTCAACGTCAGAATAGACGTGAGATTCAGTATCGAATAAACCGCGTTAAAAGCAGGTGTGATATTTAGTATTTATAAAAGGGCAATCAAAATAGGCATGAAATTTAGTTAGGCTTGTCCCTGGTTAGCCTGCCACATATGCCTCCTCCTTGTAATAATGATGTGAATAAATTTTAATGTGCTTAAACATTCAACGAACACAACTCCAGCGATTGGTTTGGTTTGTTTTGTTTTACGGCATATCAACTTCAATGGGTTATTGAATGCCGACAAGATTTTTATTGCTGGTAATATTTTTTTCTAAAAATGTATTGATAGTAATATTTTTTCAAAAAATGTATTACTGGTATTTTTTTTTTCAAATATATATTGCTGGTAATATTTTCTTTTCAAAAATATATTACAAAAATGTATTGCTGGTAATATTTTTTCAAAAAATGTATTACTGGTAATATTTTTTCAAAAATGTATTGCTGGTAATATTTTTCTTTTCAAAAATGTATTTCTGGGTTGTTTTTTTTTTCAAAAATGTATTGCTGGTAATAATGTATTATTGGAAATAATTGTTTTTTCCTTAAAAAATTCATTGCTGGTAATATTTTTTACAAAAATGTATTGCTGGTATTAAAACTTATTTTTACACTTTCATAGGTCTTTGACCCCAGTTTGTGAGTTAACTATTTGCCATAGCTGGGATCTTAACAAGTGGTTCCACCCCGGGTCAGGGTAGACCTAGAAACACCAGCAATTAAGAGGTGGTTCCACGCTCCTCAAAACCTCCTGATCAGAGGCTTTGCTGTTGGATGTAGTTTATCGTCTTACTCAGGACGCCTCAGGTGTGGGTGATGTTTTACCCCTCTGCAGAGGTGCAGTTGGTGTATTCTGAAGACCCAGCCGACAGGGCGTTTCAGCGATTTTAAACTATTTCACTTTCCACCATAAACGTTTGTAAATTGTGAATCATAAAAACGAAATTGTTCCTTCTTATTTATGACTTTTCAGTCTGGGAACCAGTCACTATTACTTCAAACTGTGTGTTAGAATTCATATTTATTTGTAACGGCTCTCAATTTGAGTTGTGTTAACGTAAGTTAACACGTGTTATATGTATTAGTAGTTGATAGAGGATTCCTTTTCTCTTTTTATGCTGAAAATGAAATAAACAAAGCGTACAACAAACAACAATTTAACCTTGAGACACGTGTTGAATTTAATGACAAGAATGCATATTTTTCTTTTAGTAATGTTAATTACAATATTGGTTTTGTGTGTTAAATGTTCTCAGGGTTCTCTTTTTGGTTTTGTGTGTTAAATGTTCTCAGGGTTCTCTTTTTGGTTTTGTGGGTTAAATGTTCTCAGGGTTCTCTTTTTGGTTTTGTGTGCTAAATGTTCTCAGGGTTCTCTTTTTGGTTTTGTGTGTTAAATGTTCTCAGGGTTCTCTTTTTGGTTTTGTGTGTTAAATGTTCTCAGGGTTCTCTTTTTGGTTTTGTGTGCTAAATGTTCTCAGGGTTCTCTTTTTGGTTTTGTGTGCTAAATGTTCTCAGGGTTCTCTTTTTGGTTTTGTGTGCTAAATGTTCTCAGGGTTCTCTTTTTGGTTTTGTGTGCTAAATGTTCTCAGGGTTCTCTTTTTGTTTCTTTAAAAGTTTAGGCTTACTTGTTTATCATTGTTCCAAGAATTTCGTGGTTAAGACAAGTTTTTGAAACTCTGGATTTTCATGGAGGGAAGAAGATACGTCTGCGTTCTTTTTACTACTGCTACTGCCTTTGCTTGTGGTAGAAGGGTCGTTTTTATAATGATGAAGTTTCAGATCTTTATTTCTAGAATAATGAAATATCATCATCATCATGAATCATCACTGGTGGAATGTTTTTAGAATGATAAAAATTATTTAGATCTTCAGTTCTAGAATGATGAAATATCATCATCATGAATCATAACAAATACATTGGCATAAATCAATTTCACTAGCGTCCTCCTGACTTAAAGACTTACTCAAAATATTTTCGGCAACAGGCATGTGTTTAGTATCATTAAAGGAGAAGTAAATAAAAATAGGATTTAGCATTGATAAAAGTGTAATTCTAGACTTGAACTCTTTAAATACAAGTGACATATGAATATTAGAAAGGTCAAAGAATTCAAGACACATTGCAATTTTCCTATGTCCCGAGTTACTTTAGGACATGAGCGATCATGGCTCTCCATTATTTCCTGTCTTTTGTTGCTCTTAGTAAGTGTTGTCTTTTTGCTGCCTCTCCTAATCCCTGTTTTGACAACCATTTACACAATTTTCTTCTATGTGATATGTCCATTCAGGACATGAGCGATTATGGCTCTCCACAACTTCTTAACTTTTGTAGCTCTTAGTAGGCTTTGTCTTTTTGCTGTCTCTCCTAATCCCTATTTTGCTAACCATTTACACAAGCTTCTTTTTTTTCTTCTACTATGTGGTATGTCCACTTACAACATGAACGATGATGGATCTCCACAACTTCTTACTCTTTGCAGCTCTTAGTAAGGATTGTCTCTTTGCTGTCTCTCTTAATCCCTGTTTTGCCAACCATTTACACAAGCTTGTTAGGTTGGTTATTCGCTGATTTCCTGTCCCATTTGCCTTCATTATTTCCTGGGAGTATCAAATTCTCCAAGCCCTTTTTCCGCATTATGTACCTATAGATTTCTGGTTCTAAGTATAAGTGTCCTTTTTGTTTCCATTTTTTTCATAAAACATCCTCTTTGCTCTCATTTTCAGTCCATGGTATTCTCAGCATTGTTGGGATTGAGTGAAGATGTTAAAAGATATCAGGTTTGAATGATCAGCAGGCTTAAAATTGTGCGTGTGCAATGATCTTCCATCCGCAACAATTAATAAAAGACAAAAATAATGATTCGAAACATAACAATTGAATTTATTAGTGTTTCATGTACATGCATATAAACTGAAACGTATGAAAGAGTTATGTCTCTTAGATTTGGAAATATTTGTACCTGAGCTCATAAGGGTAGAATTAATTATTAAACTGTAGTTTGTAAAAATGAGTACGTGTTGAATATTTGGAATTGTGTATTGTACAAGTTGGTGAGAGTTCAGAAATTGTACTTGCGTGATTGTTGTAAAGTTCTTTTACGTCTGACTGCATTAGTCAAGACGGGAGTTCTTCAAGGGTCACATTTTGGCAGCAGAAGTGAGACGTACGAGTGACGAAGAGAGGAACGAGAGAGAACCAAGAGGGCGAGAATTACTCGTGTTTTGGTTTTTATAATCTGTTGTATCACGTGACTGGCTCAAACTTAGTTGGCGCGAAAACAGACTTGTCGCGTGGAGGTGATTTGATTGGTCGAAACTGACCAATCAGCGAGCTAGATTGAAGGTGATTGACCAATGAATGCTCGTTGTATATTTGTAAGTATGTCGGTGGTGAAAATTACAAGAAGAGTGCATTTCCCAGCGCAGGGTAACTGGCAGGCGTGGAAGATTCCACAGCATCATTTCTGTTTTCTCAAGTTTATTCTGCATTTGTGATGAGACTGTTTAGCATTCACTGCCATATAAGAAGACCAATATTACATAACAATTCAGTAGTTTTTCTTTCTTATTTTATAACGAAATTTTCCTGTTTCTTAATACATTAATTAGCTTTTGGAAGGCACCTTTCGCCGTCCCAATGCACCTACGGATTTCGGTGTCACATTTTTCGTATACCGTTAAAACACTTTCAACATATTTAAATTTATTTATTTGTTATTCTCTTAACAATCTTTATATTTTTCCACCAAATATGTTAATGCGTTTTCGTTGTGCTGTCATTCTTGTTATCGGCTGCTATCTCACGATTTTCAACCAGTAAAATCGTCTATGAAAAGGGGTTTCCAAATATAAGGAGATTAAGTTGAAATCTTTCAAACTGAAATATTTTAACACGTTATTTTACGTACACGATATATTTTTATGTGTAGAAGTTCAGAAAAGAGAAGAAATTATTTATTTGATTATCTTTAGTGGTGTGTGTAATGCGTGTGCGTGTAGGATGGGTAATTGGTTTGGTTAAAAAAATTCGATTCGTCTTAGGAAAGAAATCTCCCCATACAACTCCACCTGGCGAAGTAAAGAGAAGTCATCTGGCAAACAAGATGAGGTAACTCCACAATCGTATTATATTAGCAATTATCTCGTCATTCAAGTTAGAATCACGTAAAATGTTTTACAGTATATTAAATCACTTCTTGGTGGAACCAGTTCTCAACTCGCTATCTATGCTGATAACAACCATTTATTCCTTTTATAACAGTAAATCTGAGCGGTTCGATAAGTCAGTTGATAGCTCATCAAAAAAGTGATCTACAATCGGTTTTTAACTGGAGTAAAGAATAGCTTGTTAATTTTAACGCACCCAAAACGAAACTATTCTCTTTTAATCACCTGTGAGAACCACTTTTACCTTCCATGCTAACCTCCAGAAGAGTGACTCGTTTTTCCGCTAACATGAAATGGAAAGAGTATAACAAATCAACTGCAAGGTCTGTTGCAAGGAAGGTTGGTTCCCTGACATCTTTTTCGACAGAATTTATCTTACATATTTTAAATCAACCATTGGTCCTTGCTTTGAATATTGCTGTCACATCTAGTCTGGTGTCTTTGTTATATATTTAGAAATTTTTGATAATTTACAAAGAAGAATCTGAAATGGTATTGGTCCTGACCTGGCATCTCGGCTTCAATCACCTTTCCAACGTCGTAACGTATCTTCTCTGAGCCGTTTCTATAACTACTTTCACTGTAATTGGTCTAATGAGCTTTCCTCTATGGTACCTAGACTTTATGAATTTAAGTACAGTACTAGATTGGAAGCAAGGCTAGATGTAACCGTAAGTTCTATGTTAATAGTTTCTTCTGTTGGACTTCTCGGTTGTGGAACTTTCTTATGGCCTCTTACTTCTCAGTCAATTTTGATCTTCAAAAGTTTAAATGCAGTGTCAATCGTTACCTACTGTCTTCTTAATTCCTTTCTTCTATTGTTATTTATCCTCAACAGTGTTATTTTCATGTTCTCCAATACTCAATAATCCCTTGCATCTTAGAGGCTTTGTCGCCTTGCTTGCGGTGAAATGATTAAAAAGAAACATGTTTCTGTATTTACTTATTTTAGTTACTCCATTAACTTCGTTTTTGTCCTCTTTCTGATCTTTTTCTTGTAAGCACAGCTTGTTATAAACAATATCTCTAATTTTTTCGCAAAACATAGACATATTATTGAATTAAAACCGTTGGATATTTTTAAAAAGACATTCTTTGGTTGTGTATTCTAGAATTTTTCGACCTTACGGTCATATCAGATTGAAACATCGGTTCCTGTACTGTCATCGAAATTAAGCAACGTCGAGCCTGGTCAATACCTAGATGGATGACAGCTTGGGAATATCAGGTACTTTAAAATTATATGTGTGTGAGTGGTTTAAGAGCTCGAAATTGGAAATCGTTGCTCAGAGTTCCAATTCTAGTCGGGTTCGTTTTTATTCACTTACACGCGAATACCCTTCGGAAAAGTATGAAGTCAACTCTTCTCTCCCCAGCTACGGGTTAAATAGTAGGACATGTATCAGTAAATCATTATTATCTCCCAAAAATTCTCACAATCTAAAAATATTTTCTGGCTTTAAATAAGCTGCAGAAGTTTGATAAGT
This sequence comes from Acanthosepion esculentum, assembly GCA_964036315.1. NCBI lineage: Eukaryota > Metazoa > Mollusca > Cephalopoda > Sepiida > Sepiidae > Acanthosepion > Acanthosepion esculentum. Next base: position 59,114 of record CAXIWW010000825.1, on the reverse strand, counting down.
CGTAAAAAAACAAATCAGTCAATCTAGAGTGTTTCCGCACTTTATATTTGCTGGATCGGCGAAGCCATTGTTGGTCGTTTTAGTGTTTTTCTTTATATTCCTATTGATCCAGACATGTTTACAGCCTACGGACGTGCGGGTGGTGTAATGGGTGGCGATTTGGGATGAGAAATCTGAGTTGGAATTTCAGTCAGGTTAATTGCATTCATTTTCGTCCAGATACCTTTGGGAAAGGTGTGAATCCATTTCTTCCCCCATTCTCCCGCCAATTGGGCTAAATAGTAGGATTTGTATATGGAAAAATTATTGTTATTCATTTTAATGCAATATTATAGTTCATCTGAGCACCTTCCATAGGAATGGCGATAGAGCAACGAGAAACTTGCGACGTTTCGTCTGTGAGGTAAGCAGTTGTAGGGTGGAAAATAATTCATCACCCACAAGGATGAGGAGACGCTTTTGCATTCTAACGAGACTAAAAAAAAAATGTTTCGACTTTAAATAATCCAGAAAAGGTTTGATAAGCTGTAAAAAAAAAAAGAAAATTGCATAGTTTGCGAAAAAAAATTGTTTGATTTTTTTCTAACTCGTTGTCAAATCGTTTGTCTCATGTCACCTCTGCGCATATTATAGATTTCAGCTCGGGATATGTTAGGTTTAAATGAATTGATTGAAAATGGAAGTGTGTTGATGTTGAGGGTTGATGAAGGATAACTGTTTTTCTTGCTGTCGTTGTTGTACAAAGTAGGGCGTTATTTGTTGTATGGCTTGCTCTGGGTGTTCAACAGAAACTGCAAACAGAAGTTACTTCATGAAATTTATCGTAATCTTAGTGTGGGTCAGAGGCTGCTTTACATTAAACAACTCGCTACTTGAGCACGTACAGATGCACATATTTTCATTGTCATCCTTATCTTCTGAGGCTTGTTTTATCATAGCACTAAAGAATATTGCAATACAAAACACAACATAACACAAAGAGAGAAAGAATGCAAAGGGGTATATTTTCGAATAAATTTTAAGGATCGGAAGATTACGGTTGAAATAGTAATGTGTGCGATATAAGTAGAATAGTGGGTGATAAAGTGAAGATAGTAAGGTTAGGCAGGACAGATAACGATTGAGTCTTGAAATTAAATGTTCAGAGAATCACCTACGCTGTAGCCTGTTCCACAGTGATAGTTCTTTTTTTAAAGTAATTTTCCCCAAGCAAGGCGGGAGTGCTACTAGCACGCAAGGAGTTACAGAGGGTAGAGAGCAAGAATAAAGAGGCGTGTTTGGGGAGAGGATAAAGAGAAGGTCGGGGAACAAGATCAAGGTATCAGAAGATGTCGATTGACATTACACTTGAATACTTGAAGATTATAGTTATCAGGGATGCAAGTAAGAGGAAAAGAATTCCACAGTCAGGAAGTGCGTGAGAAGAGGCTATTTAAGTAGAAGAGACGGTTACATTTAACCGTTTCGACAGTGAAAGGGTGGCACCGAGATGCAAAACTAGTAGCTCGCTTAAATTCATACAGTCTATGAACCAGAGAAAGCAACTCGTTGAACAATTGCCGTGAAAATACTTATAGAAGAGACAGAGGGAAGCCACGTCACGTCTGTGAGAAAGCGACTGTAGACTAGAAGCCAGATTGCATATCCGTCTCTGGATTTTGTCGAGGACCTCGAGACTTACAGCGGGGACACCAGGCCATATATGACAGCAATATTCCATGCAAGGGCGGATGGTTGATTTATAGATTTGAAGTATGGACGGGGAAAAAAAAGGTTTTCTGAGTGGAACTTCCTTCTTTTAGTGGTCAAGAAAAAGCTTAAGCAATTGCTGGCAATTCTAACACGATCGAGCTCCACTGAATATAGTTGAATAATCATTCTGAGGAATTTGAGCTTGATCAATCTTTAAACATTGTGCCTGCAAAATAGCGGAGTGTCAAAAGGACGATTTTTCCCTTGACACCGCTATTATTCTAACTAGCCCCACTCCTACGCAATGTTTATTTTTTTATGTAATGATTAGAATTTTTTAAAAAAACTTAAATATTTGAAAGTGAATTTATACATTTTCTTTGTTCTGGATAATTTACAACAAAAATAATAAACACTATTTCTTTAGTAGATCGTTTAATTACACTATTTATTATATTGTCAACTAGAATAGTTGGCAAAATATTGGCTAATTGCCAGTCGATTCAAACTTTATAAAATTGTAAATATTATAGATTTTCCTCATTGTTGCTTCTCATATTTTAATAATTTAGTAGATGTTTGTGAATAAAATATTTTTCATGTTTATTTCTTTATAAATTGGTAAATGATAAATATTGCATTACATTCGTATTAATACAATTGTATTAGTTTTTAGAGTGTTGTAAATATAAAATTACCCATGTAAATAAACAATCTAATAAATAAATAATTTTTAATATTTTTGTTGTAAAAACAAAAAGAAATGTATAAAATTAATTTTCATTATATGTTTAACTTTAAAATGATGTTCATTCTGTGCAAGAGCCAGTCGAGGTAGAGTGTTACAGGGTAAAAGGCACAGTTTATGCGGATATGTGGGGAAGATAACGGTTAACACTAGACTTGAACAGGTTAAGATTGTAGTGATCAGGAAAGCATCCTCTTAGGAGTCAGTTTCCCAAAGCAGCAGTTCGTGGGAAGAAGTTGGTTACATCTCTACAATTTGTGTGATATAGCGGGTCTTAGCTGTGTAGGTTAGAACTGATGGAACTAAGGAATGTAGTTCATCTAAGCACTTTCCGTGGAAGTAACGATAGAGCAGTAAGAGGCTTGCGACGTCTCGTCTGTGAGAAATGGGTTGCAAGGTGGAAAATAATTTATCACCCACAAGGACGCTTTTGGACTCTATCGAGAGTGGAAAGTGAAGACCGGGCGGCTCTCGCCCATAAAAGGCAGCAGTACTTCATTTTCGGCCTTATCTGGTTCTTGTAAAGGTAGGAGATATCACGAGATACTTGCAAGAGCAGTATATGGAACAGATCCTTTTTCCAGCATCTTTAGCGAAGGACCGTATGTTCGAGTTTCACTTGAGTTCTGGGCGCACAAGGTTCCTCGTCTCCTGTTTGGTGTGTCATTCCCAAATTGTAAGTTCTGTGTCCGTTCGGCAATGATGGAATATGACTAGTTTGGTTTTTGAGGCACCGAATGTGACCAACCAATCCCCCCCCCCCGCGCACACACACACACTGATCTGTTAGAGCTAGGTCAGAGGAGAGATCAGTTGTCAATCTCTGGTCATCTAGAATTTTAGAGGTGCACCCATATACCGTTGTATCATCAGCATAGATATTAACAAACGATCGGAGTATATGCCTTGTTAAGTTAAATGTAACTACAATCGTATTAAGCGCTCGCTTTAAATTAAAATAAAATCTGAATTTGTCTTAAATAGTTGGCATTTAAATGTGTTCGTATATGAATTAGTGTGCAGTTTAAATGCATCTAAACATAAAAATAATGTTCAGCTCCATTGGACATTATAAAATACTCTTTAAATTTCGTTCATTTTAACAAAAAGTTAAAATTCGGACAGAACTTATGGGATGACCTAACATGTATATATATGTGTAAATATATATACATATGTATATATATTGATATATGTTTTATTAAATAATATAGACAAGTTTTGTCTATTTATTTTATGCAAATTCCTTTCAGATATATATACGTACATATATATATATATACGTACATATACATACATATATATATATATATATATATATATATATATATATATATATATATATATATTAGGTGGCCACTCGTATTCGAAGATACCCATCTACTAGGGCGGCTAGCTAATTCCTATTGCAGACGGTCGCTGACGCATATTTGTGTTTTGCTCAATACCCACACAGTCCACCTGTGGTTTATACTGCAACTATGCTGAGCAGACCTTAGTTACAGTTTCTGGGAGAGAGCGTGTTATCTAGCGTGATCAACAGTTTGAACAAGGCTAGCACGCTCAAGCCCTCGGCCACCATGACTTGTGACTTCATGCCAGCACAGCTATCCACGGCCCACAAGAGTTCCGTCTCCCCAAATTAACTCACAAGGCTTGGGTCAACCCGTGATATGTGTTTCAGGCACTTTCCAAATTGCCGCACGCTGGGATCGATCTCGATCTAGTCATATATATATATATATATATATATATATATATATATATATATATATATATATATATATATTTAAAGACATTTATATTATGTTTAACGTTCTTTTTTTATGTAGATACAAGTAAAAAAAAAAAGAACGTTAAACATAATATAAATGTCTTTAAATAAATTGTCGGACTATGTCCAATTCAAATATATATATGTGTGTGTGTGTATGTATGTGTGTGTGTGTGCGCGCGCGCGCGTACGTACATGTCCGAGTGGTAAAGACGTTCGCTTTGTGACCATGAGACCTGGTTGATTTCCTGATGTTATCGGTCTGGAGGGGGACAATCCCAGCGCGCAGCACCTTTGAGAACCATACCATTCTTTTCACTATTCTTTGTCTATGTTAATTTAAATACTTTGAATTAAGAGTCATTTTTTTTAAAGTATTTTTATTTTTTAATCTAACTTTTAAAATTTTTCCTTTATTTGAATAAATGAATATTAACCTTTTTTCATATGATTGTATTCAACGTTCTTTGTTTAATTCAAAATATTTGCCAAGTTGTATCGAATTAGTGATCCAGGGCTCAAAATAAAATATTCGACGATACCTATTGATGCCTTTGGGATTTCAATAGAAAAAGAATATCCAACATTAGCTAAAAAGTATTTATCAGTTTTTTTGGGGGTTTTTTGTTTTGTTTTTTTGGGGGGGGTTGTTTGTTTTTTTTAATTTTCTACTTCTTATTTATGTGAATTAAGTTTCTCAACCCTAAATAGCATCAAAAATAAGAATCGAGAAAGTTTACACTCAACTGAAAAAGAAATGAGGGTCTGCTTATCGCACACTCGACCAAACATTGAAGAAATTCCAAAAACACGAGGAACAGATTTCATACTAAACAAGCTGCACAAATAGTTGAATAGAAACATTGAAATAAATTAAGTTCATATTTGTCTGTGTATTTTTTAAATCTATGATTTTATTTCATAACATTTAAATGTATACCCTTTAAATATTTTGTTAAGTGTGCCGTGATATTTTCATTTGCTCTTAGGTGTGGCGTTGCTTCAAAAGGTTGAGAAACACTGATTTAGCATAACAATAAGAGTAAAAACTAAGTTACTAATATTGTGGAAGGTAAAACTTTTGGCCCTGTAAAAATATCGAAAAGAAAAAAGAAAGGGAAAGAAGAAAGCTAATAAAAAGTAAACAAACAATTTTTATAATCCAGAAATTGATGAAATGATTTGAAATTTTAATTATAGTCCAGTTTCTTATTATGAAGAGTGTTTTTGCATAACAGGAAATAGATTAAACAGAAGAAGAATTTTTACTACACTCGACTCGGACTGTTATATCCGGCTACTACTCCGACTCTCATGCGAACTGACTTGAACTGACTACTTGATACGATGTCCTTTTATTTATACCAGGCGATATGCGCAGATATGCGCAGGAATATTTGACATAAAAATGCTCGACCCTGTTATTTACATTATTTATATTCGTGCTATTGTTCTCATCATAGCTGTTGTTATCACAACGTTTCGGCCGTTTTACGCCCCGGCCTTCCTCAGGTGTATATCGATCTGGGTAACCTACAAGGAATTTTAAACTGAATATTTTATTTAATGTTCGTGTTAGACTGCTCATGTCTAGTGACATCTCGTCTCGTTCTTGTTTTTAGTAAAGCCCAGTTATTGCTTGTCCCGTTCCCACCAAGACCAAGTACACACTGCTCGCCCCAGAGATTGAAGTTACAATTACTATTTTACCAAATTCAACGCTTTAATCGACTAAGTTTATGATCCCGAGATTTTACTTGGGACTCTTACCAATCTCCACTGAGCCAGGTTGTGACACGTGGGGATCCGAGTCGTTTACACTTGAGCCGCTGGTCTAAGCTGATCGTAGCTTGTCTAAGCTGGTCAATGCTTGTCTAACCTAGTCATAGCCGGTCATACCACCGCTACGTAACTGGTGTTACGCAACATTTTTAGATCGTACAAACGTTGGTTACAATCTAGGAATGACCGCTGACCCTCCGCCCAATTTTTGGACAAATCCTACAAATGCCTGCTGGAATTTCTTTCTAACCAATAATAATGGTCAATTTTTGGTCCTGTCCCCACATTTTATTCTTTCTTGCCTTGAAGTTAGAACGCTATAATCACTTGACTGTATCACTTTTGCGTGTGAACATTATTCCTACTTTGTGGACTTTCGCTCTATTACCGTCTGATATTTGCTTCGTTTTTGACATGCATCACACACACATATATATATATATATATATATATATATATATATATATATATATATATATATATATATATATGATGGACTCTCCCGTCGAACTCGACGTATGAGGGTCAGGCAGTTCCCAGGAACTGAAAGCCCGACACCCACACAGGATTTGATTATAGTGCTGAAGGCTTTGTGCAGGGCCATCCACACTTTTTGGAGGGACGAATACAGGGACCTGGTGCAACGAATGCCACAAGGTCCCCAAACGACCCTCCGCAGGTTTTTGAATTCAGAGTTGTCCTTCTTCTAGACCAGTTGCCATCCAAGGCTATAGAACCCAGTCTGTCCTGCTATTTACCCAAGGGTATTAGCACGTAAGTGAATGTAATGGTTTCTTAATATATATATATATATATATATATATATATATATATATATATATATATATATATATATATATATATATATATATATAAAAGATTATAACCGCTTGATGACTTTATTCAGGTCCTTTGGGTCTAGGCTTATTCTGAGCTTTTCACTGGCTATACGCACAAGCACAATGCTGTTGATCCAGCCAGTAGACTCATCTATCTTTCTAATAATTCCTTGGGTCACTATATCTTCTAGATCTGCTTTGATTTCGTTTGTAAGAAGGATGGGACATTTCTTCGGCGTATGGATAACTGGGTTACTGTCCGTTTTCAATACAATGTGGTATACTCCTGCAAATTCGCCAACGATCAGGATATATTTCCATGATGTCTTCTGTGGAGTTAATTTTATTTGCTGGATAGCACAATGTGCGTTACTAGCTCCTACTCTCTGGGGGAAGGAAGTCCCACTACGTCTGGGCTTTCCGAGGTAACGACATAGAATTTTATACTTATCCATTCACGGTTGTATGCATATTGTATATTCACAGACCTATGTTGGGGTATGTTTTTTTTCGGGGAACATTTCCTGAAAAATACACAAGAGGAGTGTGTTTAATTCTGCTCCAGTGTCAACTTTTGTCTTTAACTTGTCTGTTGGGGAGAGTTATGTTTAAACTTACAAAAGCTTCAGTTCGAGTGTCTCTACTATTCTGTTATTAAACCGAGTAGAAAGACATTTGATCAAATTTTTCGTCTAGCTTATCACTTGGGCTCTGGTTTAGCGCATCTCTGCAGTTGCTATGAGTCCAGTTGGTTTCTGATCGTGGCCCTCGATGTCTTCTCGGTACTGGGCGCCTTAGGGTCGTGAGAGGTATAGGTTGCATGTTCTCCATGTTCCCTTTTGATTTATTTATGCTCGATTTAGCCCATTGGTTCTTCAGGCCGCATACTGAACACACTGTACCACATGCTGGGCATCTTTATTTGGTGTCGAGGTATGTCCCTCCACATCGTCTGCATTTGGTATCGCTTGTGGTGTGCTTGATACTGTAAATACCTTGTAGCGGACCGTGGGGGTGAAGATGTGAAGAGATATCAGAAGGTTAAAATTTCCTGCTGGCCGGTCCAGCTACATGAGAATGTCGGACATTAAGTCCAAAGAAGACAAACAAGACCGATATACATGGGTAAACAAATATATATTAATAACGAGTTACACAAAGACATGAACAGTTACGTAGAGTTTGTATGGAGAAATTATGTGCGTGTGTTCGTACGTATGTGTATTGTTCTTAGCGCGTTTCCAGAATTTGGGAAACGCTGTTACTGTGAGAGGTCACATATTGACCTAAGTGAAAAAGAGAGAGATTTTACCTCACCTTCGCGCGAGGTAGCGGCCCAAGGCCTGAGTCGAAAAAGAGAGAAAGGCGAAGGGTCAGCCAGTATTTATAGCCAGGGGAGAGAGACCCCTGTTGAAGGATTAAGGAAACTGAGGAGGAGCTAACTCCGACAACCTTTTCCTTTATGGCTCTGTATATCAGCTATCTGGTTCATGTAGTCTATCGAAGTTTGATGTACTCTGCATATGTTTAGAGTTTCCTGTACAGATAACATCTGGTCTTTCGGGAGTTGTTTTTGTCGCTCAAGCTGTTTCGTCCCAACGATAATCTGTTCTCGTCCTGGGTAAGACGTTAAACTACATCCGCCTCCTGGGTGAGACGTTAAACTGTATCCGCGTCCTGGGTGGGACGATGGACTTCATCCGGCAGCGGGACCTTTGGTCGGGAGGTTTTGAGGAGCGTGGAACCGCCTCTTGATTGCTGGTGTTCTCAGGTCCACCCTGACCCAGGGTGGTGGCACCTGTTGGGGGGGTGACAGCTGTGGGCAAATGGTTAACTATTACCAGCAATACGTTTTGAAAAAAATTACCAGCAATACAATTTTGAAGGAAAAATGTTGCCAGAAACAGATTTTTGACAAAACAAATTATTACCAGCAATAAAAATTAAATAACCCACTGAGGTTGATATACCGTAAAACAAAATAAACCAAACCATAATCTGTTCGATACATTACTCCTCCGTTTCTTTTTCACCTCGAAAAATAACCATTTCTTTGCCTTTAAACAGCACATTGCCAGAAAGCCGTCAATATTCTCAGGTATATTCTGTACGGAGAAATACAGCCCGCAGCGTTGCTTGAAAAAATGGAACGATTCAATCACATTCTCGATTGTCGTCCATGACATGACCAGTTTGATCGCTAGTCTGGACATTTTGATCTTTTATGTATTTCCTTTTGGGGGTGGGGGTTAAAACTTCTTTTTTTTTAATGACAGATTGATTTGACCCAAATAATACAATGACAGATAACGATAAGATTGTACTCACAATTTGTCGGTGAGGACCTCTGTGAATGATTTGTTTTTGTTAATGACGATCATTGTCTTTTATTTTTGAGTATCGACTATTTCTTCTTTTTTTATTTTATTATAGTCTTCTTTTAAGTGCTGTTTTCATTCTTGCCCCAGTCCTGCTTTTTTTTTTTTTTTTTGCTTTTTTCTTTCTTTTTTAGTCTGTGTACTGTTTTTAGTTTTCGGGTTTTTACCGCTGCCACCATGTGAACTGATTAATAAAACACGAAGACAGATATATGGTGCTAGCCAACCATATTTGAACTGGCCACTTTATTTCTAGAGAAGACAATTCCAAATCATGAGAATTACATTCACTTACATGCTAATACCCTTGGGAAATGCATGAATCCATTAGGACAGACTGGATTCTACAGCCTTGTATGGTAACCGGTTAAGGAAAAGGAAGACTCTGAATTGAAACCAGCCTGGAGTGGGTTGAGCTCCGTCAGGTTATCTTGGCCAAGACCTCAAGTAAAAACATCTCTACTACGGCTACAATGCGCGTGGTGCCCCTACGACCCGAACGAGTTACGGGACTCGTGATCGTGATTCATTTTATGAATAGCTTCAGTTTAGTTTAGTTGATATTTGTTGGAAAGTATTTTTTGTCTAGCTGTCATTTTTTATTATTCTTAAACTACTCATGTATAACGTACAAATTATGTTTCATTTGTTTTTATTATAAAAATCAGAATTAAACTCCATATCATAGATGTGTTTCAACAGGTACTACCCATAGTTAAACTAAAAGCAGTGACATCCAAAGTTTACACATGTAAATGATGGGTGTATATGGAAATGACAATTTCAATAAAGCGATATTTTATATTTTTCTTTTTATATAAAGTAACAAAGGAGAGAAAAATACACCAGTATCCATGTAAAAGAAAGAAAGCACTAAGAAGAAACATATTCCCCTCCCCACATCCTCGAGAGAAGGTCCCGGTGGTTGCCGTTGCTCCTGGAATTAGAATGCACCGAAAAGTTGGAACGGATCATCAATCTATTTACTTTCCTCTTTCAAAATATTTTTTTTTAATATTTTATGTTGTAATTAAGCAAAGAGCATATTGAAGTTGCGAGGAACGCCTAACCGATTGCTCTCCCAGCCAGCTTACGGGGATACTATGCAGAGAAGGGAAAGAGACGGGAGTTAACAAAAATAACACTGCCTAGAAAACCATAGCAACTTTAGGAACAAAAATGCTCACAGGACCGACTTCACGAGACACCGTATCTTAGGTGACTGCTGGTTTCCCCGTTGTTTTTATTAGCAGAAGGCAGCTCACAAAGACCCGGATCTTGACCAGTTGTACAAAAGACCGTATCTGGACATGCTGTCCGACTGCTAGCGGTAAAAACCCGGATGTAAATGGTGTTAACAAACATGTCCACACGCGGTCCGGGAACTCTTTAGCCTCTGTAACTACGCACGTTCGCCACATTTTGTTTTGTTTGATGACATTTTTATTTGCATTTAAAACACTTGTATGACAAATCTTCGAACAACTCATACGGATTGGTCTCTTTTGAACAGAACTTACATGTTAGTTAGTTGCACAGTACTTGAAACAAACAGATCATACTTCAAAAGTACGTTTTCTTTTACGGTTTATGTGGTTTTCCGAGGACAACACACTGCCTAGTATTTACATTTTTTTAGTCATTCCAAAAACACTACTGCCATTTTCCTCTCGTTAACTCAGAAACGCTTGCGGCTTCTGTGCTTTTGTGTTTCTTTCCCCTAAAAGTAGAATCCACTTCGAAAAGGAAATTGAAGCACTCAAAATCCTCAAAGACGGAAGTACAACATCACGCTACTTAATAGTTGAATTCGAGTAAGAACTATTTTCCCCTGCAGGTCCACAAGATTCCTGTACTATGGAACTGATCCCTCCGTAGGTGACGAAAAAGTAAACTCTGACAGTTCATTCTGTGTTAGTTGCCAATATTCTTTCAGTTTTAAATTTAATTCTTGCCAATATTACAAAAAATGACACGCTCTGTGATCTACCGTGTCTTCCAGTTGACTTAATGCCCGCTAGGTGGTGTGGTAATAAGCACTAATGGTGAAAGAACAAAAAGATCCTTCTTTCTCTCTTTTGCTTTCTTACCCAAAGGATGTAGTAGCGACAACACGGGACTCGTTCTCGTTGAAGGAGAACTTTTTCTCGGGTAAACCAACTTCGTAATTTCAACCAAACTACTACAACGCACACGCACGTCCCCCTACACACACACACACATACAAAGACACTACAAGAAATGTTTTTCTGGGTCATGTCTCTGTATATATATATAAATATAAGTTTCTCTTTATTTTATATACTATGTTGTTCTGTATATAAAATTAATTAAACAAATCTCCACATGTTGAACTCATTTATTTAAGCTTTCAACCTCGTCTATACTTCTCCACCCTGATTTAAACCATACTGATTCTTATATCTGTGTTTGATATGGATGGCCAAGTTACATCCGGGCATATTTTAATTATTCATGCTCTGCTACTTGAACAACACATTCATTTCCTTGTTTCAAATAAAGCCTAAATTTCTTACCTTTGTTTCCCTCTTCTGGAATTATACCATTTTTCAAAAAATGAAGTGCCTAAAATATTTTTATTTATCATTCAGATATCGTGACAGTCAGTGGCGTAGTATGGACAGGGCCAGAGAGTCGATTTGCCGAGCGCTAAAATTTTAGGGGCGCAAAACCAATTAAGTTGAGAAAATACTTACGAAACTAGAATTTATAACAGCTCATGTCTGTGGATAAGGTGCCTGGTTTAAATTGCCCCAGGTTCTCAAAATCCACTGTACGTGACTGGTGACAGCCAAAAAGATTGAATAAAGATTGAATGTGTTTAACTTTTTAGGGATGTAATATCGTAGAAAGTACATTCAATGTAGCCATTTTATTTTGTATCTATCTGTGCATGACTAATTTAATATAACTTGTTACAGTTTAAGAAAAAAAAAACTGAAACTCACAGGTGCAGGAAAGAAAAACATCGCAGCGCTGGTTCAAGCCGTGGTGGGTGCTATATTAAGGTAGAAATATCTTGACAACGAAAAAATAAAATGAAAGATTAATTAATCTTCAATTGGTTTATATAGTTCTTGGTACAACAAAAATTAACCCTTCCTGCATCAATCTCTATAGTGACACTGCGCCTCGCCTAAGAATTTGGGTTCAAAGTTCTTCAGAATCAGGAAATCTGGCGACAGCTGACGTGGATTTCAGAGGCACACGATACGGGATTTGCAGCCCAAGTCTTCGAGCTCTCAAAGATATCTGCTTATATGCACTTCGGCCCAAAACTGGCGTGATCCTGAAGGGTTCTTAGGATTCGTTGGTTCTTCAATTTCCACATTAATTCTAATAAGGATTCTTGGTTTCCTATTTCTACTTTCTTAATCAACTTTCCAAATTTGGAGAATTATAGACCTCCTCGGGAGTAGTTACAAGGATTGCTCCTCCCCCAGCTCCAAACTTCTCCACTTCACCTCTCGCATCACCACACCACACAGGCGGCTCCAAATCCTCTCCAAAAACAGCTTATTCTCTCGCACTTCTCGCTTCTAGAACTTTCTTCCGGATTCTTACTTTCCAGTCAACTTTGATCTTCAAAAATTTAAATGCAATGTCAATCGTTATCTACTGCCTTCTTAATTTTTGTTGATTTTCTTATATTCTCTAAAACTCAGTAATCTTTTGCGTCTTAGTGGTTTTATCACCTTGCTTGGGGTGAAATGATATTTTTAAAAGTCAACTTCTCGTATGATTAATAACTATTGAACTAAAGTATGATAAAAATGATAATGTGAGTAAAACAAAAAATGAATATTTCGGCGTTGTCATGTTTAGGATGTAATGATTTAAATAACTAGACAATACCAGACAAGGTGGTATAAGTAACATATAGTCTACAACGTCCGAATTCCAAACAATAATAAAATAACAATAAAGAAAACATGTGTATGCCTGTTATATATATCATTTGTATTTACAAACATATATACATGAATAGTCAAAAAGGAGTAAAAAAATAGATTTTAGTTAAGTTAAAATCTTTTGGGAGTTGATACACAGAAAATCTATAGTTTAGAAAATACTTTTACCAGTTGACCCGCAGTCAAAGTTAGTTTAGTTTTAGTTTTCTCTGTTTGGTCAAATATTTCACATCGTGATGTTAATTTCTAACTAATTTAGGAAAGGGGGTTTGGAAAATTTGATACTCACAGGACATATTTAAGGCAAGAGGGATAGTGGAAAACAGCGTGTAACTTACCTAAAGAACTTGTGTAAATGGGTGGTAGGTTTTAGTACAGATAGCAAAAATACAAACTTTACTAAGAGCTACAAAGGAGGGCTTGGAACACCAACGTCCTGGAGGGCCCTGATACATAAAAGCGAGAGTGAAAAAATTATAAAACTCGTTCGGTTTTGACACGAAATTCCATTTCTTTTGAGAATGATCCGTAAAGTATTTTTTCACTACTTTCTTTGTATGAGTATAAAAGCATAACAGGATACTTCGACGTGGTGTAATAGTTAACAAGCCTGTCTCGCTAGATCAGATATGAATGGGTAGTGAATTCGATCCTCACTGTGGGCTCTATACTTTCAGCTTTGTACAACATCAAAACTACGCTTAGAAAATCAAAAGGGCAGCCCCTGGACGTGGTGTAATAGTTAACAAGCCTGTCTCGCTTGATCAATTATGAATGGGAATGAGCGTGCGGCCAGCTACCCCTGAGTTCGTTTCAGACCGAGTGGGCGCCTCAACCCAAAGAAGAAGACGCCGGAGGTTGAGTGGCTGAATGGATGGAGTGGTAGAAATAAACTTATACGAAAGCTTTATTGCACTTTACTCTGACTACTCGTCTACTAACGGATACAACAGTGCTTTTTATACCTCCTAGATCTTAAGGGGAGATAAATGATGATCTATCAGTACAGTCCTGTCACTATGTAGAAAGCCAAGAGGATAGTAGGAGTTTGTTTTCTTTTTTCGTTTTTTTTTTGTTTTTGTTTTTTTTTTTACTTTTTGCTTTTTAATTCAGCCCTGCCTTCAAACTAATGTTTCACGAGACTACCGTAGTCTCGTGTGACTACATCTAGAAAGAGAATAACGTCCCACTTTTGCGACATTTATTTAGTTATTCAATTTTATATGGACATATAAATGCTACAATACTGTCCCCTGGGAAAGATTGTTATAACCCAATGGTTCCCAAACGATGTGTGGCCGACTTCCCAGGAAGTGGATAGCAAATGAGGCAGAATGACTGAAAGACAATCAAAGATTTAAAAACAGTTTCATTCATATGAGAAAAATAAATATGATTTCACAATTTAAAATATTAATAAGGATTACTTGTAATCGTATGCATGTGTCCGAGTATAAATAGTTATAAATAATTGTTGACTTATTTTATCATTGATATTTTTGCATCATATCAAATATTAAGAACATAGTAACTAGAGTCCGTAAATTGGAAGAGAGAGTTATCAATGATGATGTTCTGACTTCGAATCCGCGGTTATCCCCCTTTAACCCCTTCTCTGTTTTTATATTTTTAAATGTACTCTTTATCACATAAAGTTTGGTGACGCGCGAAATAAATTGTTTGGCAACGACGGTATAACCTATAAGATATTAGGAAAATACTGTACATAGTCTTATTGGCCGGTGTACTCACCGACCTGAACGCTCCATGGTTTTTATAGAGCGTTCTGTGATTGGTCTTTCTTTTTTGCTGTCTTTTTTGTAAATGTGTTCTCGGCTATTGATTTTATTCTATCGAGTGCTTTTTTTTTACTTTTCACGGTGAATTATCGGCGTTACCTCCTAAACAGGGCCTTATAGGATGGTTGTCGCGTACTTTATGAAGACGCGTGTACAGTTGCATAAAGAATTTTACACATATGTTTGTCTGATTGCTTTCTTTGTGTGTATGTGCGCCAAGTTAGACATTTTTGCTTTTAACCAGTTATTTCTGGCATTTCTACCGGTATGCTTACAGTCATTTTTCCTGTAAGTCGAAGGGGTTGTGCCATAAAATAGTTCTGCTGATGAACGATTCAAAAACTTCCTTTACTGCAGATGTTACATACTATGCACAAGGGCAATTTGGGGCCTTCAAAGAAGTTTTTAGCGAACAGTGGAAACGTTTGTCCATTCTGGGTGATATGTAGTTGTACGAATTCTAGTGTCGCCCAGTGGGTTGGTTATCAGGAAGAACCGGCTGGATTCGAATTGGCATCCTCTGTTAATTATTATTACAGAAAATACACTGTATTACTACCAAAACATTCTGGTCAGAGTTGATACATTCCAGGAATGTTTTAATGACCGTATCGGTAGTACTATCCGTAATAGATAAATCTAATGGCCAGCGAGTTAATTGATCAGCACATGTCAATATACATGAGTAACTATTGTACGGTGGTACTGTGATGTCCACGTGGAAATGTGGAAGTCTCTCGTCTAGAATAGGATCATTTCCTGCCTGATGAACATAAACATTTGTACCCAGTCGCGGACGTCTTTCTTCAAGTTTGACTAAAGATAAAGTCCTGATATTAGTTTGGTAGATGGCTATGATTCCTGAATATTAAATATTATGCGGGCATTGAAGATTTCACATAGCTGCTGTTTTTGTTTTGTGTGTGTGTGGATGGATTGAGAACTCTAATTTGTATGTAGAAATAACACATAGAATCAGAATCGGGAAATTTAACCCTCTGTAATTTTAAAGAAGTATATCTATGAGGAATCTCCAAAGTTGGGAGTTTTTCCGTTGTCTTGGAGTCAATATTTTTTCTAGCGATTGGTTATTCCAATGTATACACATTTATGCCGCGGGAAAATGGATCTTCTCCGATGTTGTGCTCACCGTATATGTGATGGATGTCAAATGCGAACTGTAGTAAGAAATACTGGTGCAGTTTCTCGCATGGCGAATGTCGATCAGCTTTTGTCTGGAATGCGCCAAGTAGAGCCTTGTGTCTGATCAAGTATAGACTTTACGACCGAATGATTTGACCGTGATTCTTGTGGCCGGTTAAGCTATAAAATTGTCTACTTTCCAGCAGCTGGTGAAAGATAATGAACAGTCGCATACGATGTGTAGATTTCACGACCGAACGTTTTGGCTGTAATTCCTGTAGCCGGTTAAGCTATAAAATTGTCGAATTTCCAGCAGATGACGAAAGATGGTGAACAAATGCATAAAATGTCTTTATTTCACGACCGAAGGTTTTGACTGTTATTCTTGTTGTTGGTTAAGATATAAAATTGTCGATTTTCCAGTAGGTGACAAAAGATTCATCTGCATACGTTGTATAGATTTCACGACCGAAGTTTTTGTCCGTGTTTCGGCTATAGTTTGATTTTTTTAACAACCATCTCATCGTTCTCCCAAACTTGTATGGCTTTTTATAATATCTGGGAAAGGAGATTATTTCAGTATTATCTAGTAGTGAAGAAATGCCAATAGAATTAATCCTTCGTCCTAAAAAATCGACTTCGGAAATATTGAATTGCTACTTTCTTGGATTAATGATGACAGTATATTTTCTAATTTTTTTTTTCTTTCTGGGAATGGATCTAATAATACATCGTCAATGAATGTAAAACAAAATTCCAGTTCGTGGGTGACATAAAGTGCTAAAAATATCTGTCGAATTTCTTAATATAAAAGAAATACGAATAAAATCATTTGGCCCCAAAGATGAATTACTTGCTGTTTTAGAAATGTTACTAGGCCCTACATAATTCTAGTGGTATGCTCAGATTAGATCTAATTTAGGAAAACGATTTTTTCTATTTTGCAAATTTGTGAGTTCACGTTATAAATGCAGATATATATAAATGCAGAGGATGGTCAAGTCATAAATTGTTGTTTATGATGCGTTAAGTTATTCAAAGCACAGTAGTCTCCAAATGCTAGCTACGCCCTTTTTTTTCTTTTTCGTACTGCATGAAGGAGGAGTAATGTGGATAGCGGCTTGAACTGAAGAATCAGAGAGCCGAGTTCGAATTCCAGTCGAATCCATTGCATTCACTTATGTGCTAATAACCTTGGAAAAGGTATGAATGCTCTTCTCCCACCAACTATGGATAAATATGAGGACAGACCGAGTTCTATAGCCTTGGATGGCAACTGGTCTACCGCAGAAAATGGCAACCTACTACGGGAAAAATCTGCATCGTCTGTATCGAAAGATACATGATCGCCTACGCGTGTATCACCCATGGCACATAACAGACTGACTGTATGAAGTGGGGATGCAGAACTTATCTTGGACGACCGAATAATGCGTAAATCTGACATTTATTTAATTCTGTCCAGAGTTATTTTTAGCTAAAGGTCTTGGTAGCCCAATTGTAATTTTGCGGTGAGTTATGTTGTGAGATTAATTCATGTTATTAAAAGAAGGCCTTGTTATCGCTAAAAATATTTTCTTGTAGAAGAATATGGTGCATTCATTCTTATTGTTTTTACTGGTAGCAAGCTACCGACATTCAGATAGAAAATGAATTGGGCAAGTACACAAAAAGAGAAAGGGTTAAATTTGTTTACCCTTTACAGCAAAGCGATCCTGAGAGAATTAGACGTCGTAACAAGATATATTATTAGAGAGCACAACCTTAACAATATAAGATACACAGATAACAGTGTTGTTGGTAAACACAGAAAGGAAACTGCAGAAAATTCTAAACAACGTAATAAAGAAAAGCGGGAAGAAAGGACTAAGCATCAATTCTAAGAAGACAGAATGTATGGTTATCAACCAGATAAAAAGTTCAAGATGGGAGATGCAAATTGGAAAAAAATCAATCGTGTACAAAAATATAGCTGTTTTGGAAGTGTATTAACAGACAACGGAAAATGTGATACCGAAATCCGAAGCGGCATTTTGTCTTCCAAAAATTTAGCAATCAAGTAGAAAAAATTACATTACGAGCAATGAAAAGAGTACTAAACTGCTATCTAATATCAATTCTCCTATATAGTATTGAATATGGGATGACTTTCTCACTTGAGACTCGGGGAACAGAGATGTGGTTCTACAGAAGGATGGTGAGAATACCATAGACAGAGAATATGAGCAACAAAGATGTTTTAAGAAAACGAGTGCTAAACTGCTATCTAATATCAATTCTCCTATATAGTATTTAATACGGGATGACATTCTCATTTGAGATTCGAGGTAACAGAGATGTGGCTCTACAGAAGGATGATGAGAATACCATAGACAGAGAATATGAGCAACAAAGAAGTTTTAAGAAAAGGAGTGCTAAACTGCTATCTAATATCAATTCTCCTATATAGTATTGAATACGGGATGACTTTCTCATTTGAGATTCGAGGTAACAGAGATGTGGCTCTACAGAAGGATGGTGAGAATACCATAGACAGAGAATATGAGCAACAAAGAAGTTTTAAGAAAAGGAGTGCTAAACTGCTATCTAATATCAATTCTCCTATATAGTATTTAATACGGGATGACTTTCTCATTTGAGATTCGGGGTAACAGAGATGTGGTTCTACAGAAGAATGCCTAGAATACCATGGACAGATCATATGAGCAACAAAGAAGTTTTAATTAAAATGGAACCAAAAAAGATATCTATTTTGAATCAGAAAACGGTAGTTGAAATTTCTAGTACCCGTAATGAAGAAATTTGTCTTGGAGAATTTGGCACTCAGTGCACCTAATAGCGGCAAGAGAGACAAGCTTAAATAGTGAGTAATCTAACTAATTAGCTTGTGTAAATGGATATTATAATAGGGAGCGGGATGTATAGCAAAGAAACAAACAATTTCAAAAGAGAATTGGATGTTGTGAAGAGCTATGTTCAACCTCGTTCTGGAGAGTGTCGCTAGTAGAAGAAGATCTCTAATTATCTCCAATTAAGAATCTATCATAAGGCAATCCATAAACCTATATATTCCAATAGTTTGGCCTATAAGTGAATCTTGGCTCCTTTTACCACACTCTATCTTTACACGATCCACATCAGACCAAAAAAGGGAGGTATTGCTGCTACACTTGGACTAGAGCTGCCCAGTCCTCACTCGCTAATCTTTATATTTTTCAAAAGCATTTACACGGCCTTGTGAGCGATTAATTATTTTCCACCCTACGACTGCTTTCCACAGACAAAACATCCCAAGCCTCTTGCTACTCTATCACTATTTCCACGGCAGATGTTCTGATGAGTTACATTCCTTAATTCCACCAGTTCAGACCTTCACAGCTAGGACACGCCATGCAATATACACTGAAAATTATAATCCTCATTCACTTCGTATTCCATTAATAAGAAGGAAGTTCCATTCAGACAAACCTATCCCAAGTACTGCTACTTTATGGAACAGACTCTTGAGAATATGCTTCCACTATCTTCCGTTATCTTTCCTATATATCCTCATAAACTGCACTTCTTACCTCTTCTTACGTTCATGCAACGACTTAATTCAGTAACCCCCCTACCACGAGTGGCTCTTAACCTATTCATGTCTCGTTTTAATCATTATCTTTCCTACATATCCTCATAAACAGCACTTCTTATTTCCTCCTCTTACTATCATACAACTAACCCTCTACATTGAGTAGCTCTTAACCTCTTCAAGTCTAGCTGTAACCGTTATCTATCCTACATATCCTCATAAACAGTACTTCTTACCTCCTCTTATGACAACCTCATACAAACACCATCATTTTACCTTGGGTATTATATTCAGTGAACATTAGCAAAAAAATGCTACTCAAAAACGGCAGCGTTAGTATTCGACTGTTCAATAATTCTGGATAAAAAGTGCTATATAATTTATTCTAGAACAGCAGCTTCGTTTCGAGCATTAATTTGATTAGAATTTTTTTTGTCGAAAGTGAGCTAGACGTTCATCCGATGTTAGCTTGCAATTTGCAATGTACTCACTGAATAATTGATTAATAGCAGCCTACTTAAATAGCAACGATAATGAAAGAAGGGAAGAGCTGTCAAAGAATATGATTACTATCTCACGAAAATAATTTTTATGAACACAACAGGAATTTACTGGAATATATGGAAGCGTAAAAGAACCAACCGTTTCTTTATAACATGAAGTAGATATCCTGTTTTCTACGTATGGACCGTCCTCTGATTGGGGGGGGGTTCAAGAACGGGGAACCACCTCTTAATTGCTGTTGTTCTCAGGTGCACCTTGACCCGCTGTGGTAGCACCTGTTAGGATCCCAATTATTGGTAAATAGTTAATCCCTAAACTGGGATCAAAACACTATGAAAGTATAAAAATTCACTTTTATAGTAAAAATACCAGGTTACTCAGTTGTTTATATAACACCAAAGTAGGTAATTTATGCCCGCCAGTATCCCCCATTTATTTAATGAGACCTTCCATTTCTCCTCTACAATAATAAAAAAAAATATTACCAGCAATCAGTGTCATGCGTGATACACACAAAAATATTACCAGCAATTATGTGTCATGCGTGATACATGCTTAGGCGATCATGTATCTTTCGATACATGACTGACGAGGCAGATATTTTGCCATTTCTTTCTGCGGTAAACCAGTTGCCATCCAAGTCTATAGAACCCGGTCTGTCTAGCTGAGGGGAGAAGAAAAGGATTCAAACCTTTCCCAAGTGTATTAACAGATAAGTGAATGTAATGGATTCGACTGGAATTTGAACTCGGCTCTCCGATTCCTCAATCCAAGCCGCTATCCACCGTGCCTTCCATTCTGATGATTGACCAGAAATTAACATCTAGAAGATATTCTATTGATTTGATATCTTTGAAACAATTTGGGGACAATTTTTAATATTTAGCTTTGCAGAATTTGAAAGATCATCTTCATGGTTGTAGGCTTTTCATTAACCATAGCTGGTAGGAGAAGAAGAGGATTCATACCTTTCCCAAGGGTATTGGAACATGTGAATGTAATGGATTCGACTGGAATTCGAACTCTTCTCTCTGATTCCTCAATCCGAGCCGCTATCCATCACTTCACTGCGCCTTCTTTACCAGCAATACATTTTTTTAAAATTCCAGCAATACATTTTTGTAAATGAAATTACTAATGCGCTCAAGATAAAATTTCGGCATCTTATGACCCATAAGTATATGCCACTAAAAAAATTCTTCGTATAAAGTTCAACAGTAAATATTCACCACCTTACATATACACATTACTTTTTTATAAGCTGATCAACGATCGAATGTTTCCTTGTTTTCGTTAAATCTATATCCTTTGTCCACAAAACTTCAGTAGCTAAGCTCACTCAATATTTGAAAACTATCGTATAGTGCAAGCTTTTGTGATCAGTGTTTTACGCAAAAATATACTTATTGGTTGTTTGTTTAACGGCATATCAACGAAATTTAATTTTCTTGTGAGCTTTGAATGAATAAATATATGATATATGTTATTCTGCTTTCACAATTGAATACATGGTAGATGATACTCAGCTTTTGTGTATATACATGTTTGTGTGAACATAATTACAAGAGGCGGTGATTTGTGTGTTTTATGTTGTACTTTTTTTTGTTGAAGTTATATTTTGGAATACAGGTTGATTACTTTAAGAAATTGTAGGATATTATATTGACTAATGTCATGAAAGAGTTCTTTCATGCTGGTAATTCTACTATGAATAGGTATTGTTGGTAATTTTTTATATATAAATGTGTATTGCTGGTATTTTTACTATAAAAATGTGTTTTTATACTTTCATAGTATTTTGTCGGTTGGGAGTTCACTATTTGCCCATAATTGGGACCCTAACAAGTGTTACCACTACGGGTCAGGGTGAACCTAGAAACAACATCAATTAAGAGATGGTTCTACGCTCCTCAAAACTTCCAATCAGAGGCCTTGCTGCCGGGTGTAGTTTATCGTCATACCCATGACTGGTAATTAGGAGGTGCTTCCACGCTCCTCAAAACCTCCAATCTCCCGATCAGAGGCCTTGCTGCCGGATGTAGTTTATCGTCATATTCAGAACGACAAAAAATAGAGGGTGACCAGGTAAAGTTTAAATGCAAACGATAATGTTCATCACTCTAGGTTAACAAAAACCCGTTTGGCCAGCATCAGCAGAAAGCAATTTCAGCAAACACAGCCTCAGTTTCCGGCAAGATAAATATAACATATGTGCATAGAGAACCTTTTACTTAGGATGACTTGAATTGTATTTTAACTCGTGACACACCCTGCATTATGTACCTCAACTCATGGGACAACCTGCATTATGTACCGGTACTCGTGACCTTTTCGGCATTGTGCCACATCTAAGCTACGCTTAGGATGTCATTGTGGGCGCTTCGATGTGGTGTAACGGTTAGCAAACTTATCTCGATAGATCAATTACGACTGAGTAGTGAATTTGGTCCTCGTGGGGTGCACCATACATTCGGTTTTCTACCAAATCTAAACTATGCTTAGAAAATCATTGTGGGCACTTCGACGTGGTCTAACAGTTAGCAAGCTTGTCTCGATAGATCAAGTACGACTGAGTAGCAAATTCGCTAATCACTATGTGCTACGTACTTTTGGTTTTGAGCCAAAACTAAGCTACGCTTATAAGATCATTCTGGGCACTCTGACGTGATGTAACGTCTAGCAAGCTTGTGTCGATAGATCAATTAACTGAGTAGGGACTTCTGTCTTCACTGTGTGCTACGTACTTTTGGCTTTGTGCCAAATCTAAGCTATGCTTAGAAAATGATTCTGGGAACTACGATATGATGTAACGTTTAGCGAGCTTGTGTCGATAGATCAATTACGACTGAGTAGTGAGTTCGATCCTCACTGGGTGCACCATACTTTCGGCTTTGTGCCAAAACTAAGCAATGCTTAAAAAATCATTCTGGGCACTTCGACAGGGTGTAACAGTTAGCAAGCTTGTCTCGATAGATCAATTACGATTTAGTAGTGACTTCGATCCTCACTGGGTGCTCCATAATTTCGGCTATATTCCACATCCAAGCTACGCTTAGAAAATCATTGTAGGCACTTCGACGTGGTGTTTACGGTTAGCAAGCTTGATAGATCAATTACGACTTTAAATATCTCAAAATTGTATGGAACAACAAGATGTAATAATTATGATCAGGAGTAAAACTTGTATTTATATAAAAAAAAATATAAAATATCTTTAACCAGGGATTTATCTTAAAAGCGTAAAAAAGTTCCTTTTTTAGAAACAATAACTTGTCCTTTCTTCGAAAGAAATTGATAGAGATGTTTCTGACTAATTCTAAGAATTCAGTGAGGCGATTCTGAGACAATTCATCCTGCCAGGATTTATTATTGGCGACCAAATTCTTAACATTAACAATATCAGATATGCAGATGACAGAATGTTGAAGTTCACTTACTGTTAGTAGTGTTACCGCACTTATTTCTAGGGTATGAGGGTGAAGGTTAAATTATAAAAATTTTCTATACAATAAAACAACGGAAATTTTAAAAAATAAATGAATAATAGAACAGTCATCTACAGTTTATCACATTCAAGATCATGGTACTTAGTTTTTATGCACCACAGACGCTGAGTCAAAAATAAACATTAGCTTACACTCGAACAGAGTCGGCACTGCCTGGGCGACGGTTTTCTCTCTAACCAGCGATCAGCTTCGTTACTCAGACATATGCGCATGCGCACAACAGGCAAACGCCGCATTACTGGAACTGTGAAGTACACCGTTCAATAAAAGGATTTTTGTAATTTTTCATGAACAAGAGGATGACTACTGACATTAAGGAATATATAATGTACAAAAAGAAAGAATTAAAGGAGAAAAAAGACTTATTATATATTGAATGTTATTCAATATCGATAAAAATATGGGTGCAGTTGTTCTGCAGTGCCTACACGAGCCGCCACTGGTCGCACTATATGAAATAGACACGTGTATATACGGTACTTCTGTTTACTTTACATAAGTTTTGCATTTAAAACAAATTATGCAATTCTGTTGTGATTTCAACGTATTCATCAGCGTTTTCAAAGCTGTTAATATCAAACAACATGGATGCTTTCTACATAACTAAAAAAAAGTCTAATTATTTTTCTGAACTGGCGTCTATCGATATTTTTTTACGAATACATGAACTGTTTAATAAATTTCGATCCTATGGTTATGCAAATATTGACATATTAGCATTTCAATGTCATGAGTTCTGTCAACAAAGCGTCTTTTTTGTTTGTTTTATTTTTTTGTTTTTTTTGACAAATGTTTATTTATTACCCGATTCTAATCATCACAATAGGAAGGTTTCTTTTACGTTGAATTTGATTTCTTCTATATATCACTTGCAGCGGCAACATGAAGTTATTTGTACCAATTTAAATGGTAATAATTCATTACTGTTTACTCGAATAATAAATATGACTTACAATAATGTTCAATTTTAATGATTTTGGTAAAATATTCATATAAATATCTTTATTGTTGTTGTTTAGAAGTAGTCGCAGTAGTATTTATGTAATTATATGTTCACACTTGATATCTGGAGTGAAAAGAATTCTCCTCAAATCTCCAGTACCTTTCTCAGTACCATCGTAGATCCAAACGCTGTGATCAGTTTTTAATCTCAATCCTTTCTCAGATTTCCATCTCATCCAATCTTGGTGCCAATGTTTTAGCTCGGTTCCAAGTACACCTACTATTATGGGCACAACTATAGTTTTCAGTTTCAAGTTATTATTTCTGGTCGGTATTTCTGAAGACTGAGCAACAACTTTCCTCGAATCCCCAGCACATTTCTCTGTATCATTGTAGATCTTAACAACAACACCGTGGTCAGTAGAATCGCGGCTCGGATTGAGGAATCGGAGAACCGAGTTCGAATTCCAGTCGAATCCATTTCATTCACTTCATTGGGAAATGTATGAATCCTCTTCTTCTCCCCAGCTATGGATGTCAACTGGTCTAGGAGAAAGACAACTCTGAATTCAAAACCTGCGGAGAGTTGTTTGAGGACCTTGTGGCAAGTAGTGCACCCGGTCTCTTTATTCGGCCCTTCAAAAAGTGTGGTTGGTTCTTCCTTCGCCTTCACTACTATAATCAAATCATATTTGTTGTGTCTGGGCTGTCGGCTCTTAGAAACTGAGCTGCCTGACTCTCATACGTCGAATACGACGGGAGAGTCCACCACGGATTTATCTTCAAAGCGTAAAAAGAAATTGATAAAGATTTAATTCTGACTAATCGAAGACTACAGTGAGGCAATTCTGAAACAATTCGTCCTGCTAGGATTCCTTATTTGTGACCAAATTCTTAACAATATCAGATATGCAAATGACAGAGAAAAGAAGCTACAAGAACTTGACCTACAGACAGATATTGAATGGCGGAAGAAAACAAACAAAACGAAGGCTTGAGTAAAAAATATATTGCCAAGTTTATTTTCGTTTAAGAAAATAGATCAACAAAAATTATGTTACAGTACACTAGGCGAATGTCTCTACAAGCTCATGTAGACGACGAGAAGAGCGTTGTCCCGAGAAGGATAATTTTATAGTCGCTGGAGGGCGTTTACTCTGAAAAGGACAGTTTAATGCATATCGTTGCTGCTGGCAGGGATGGCTGACTGGAGCTGGAGGTCTGTTGGAGCGACAGGAACTGGAGGCCAACTGGAGATGGCTGAAGCGACAGCTGGAGGCTTACTGGAGATGGTTGGAGCGGCGGCCGATGGCGAGCTGGAAATGATGATAGCTGGTTGGAACTGTTGCTAATGGCTGGAGCAGTGGGCCAGCTGTCAGCTGCTGGAACAGCACTTTGATCCTTGCTAACTTGACTGCGAAACTTTTTCTTCTGGTTGTTTTTTAAATGTGAGAGTGCCGACAATTTACGACAAACTCTCACAGAACATAGTGAAGGAAAGCGTGAAGAAAGGACTATGCATCACTCACAAGAAGACAAAATGCACGGTTATTAGCAAAAGAAACAACACAACGTGCCAATTACAAATTGGAGATACCAAGATCAAATAAGTGCAACAATTTAAATATCTGGGAAATTTTTTAACATAGGACTGAAATTCGACACTGAAATTCGACACTGAAATCCAAAGGCGCAATGGAGTAGCGCAAGATGCCTTCCAAAAGCTAAGCAGAAAATTTTCGTTAAAGACAAAGAAAACTGTTACGTAATATTAGTGTCCCTGTATGGCATTGAATGCTGGACAATCTCCTCACAAATGAAGTGGAAATAGTAGAAATGTGACTCTTTAGAAGGATACTGAGAATATCATGGACCGAACATGTGAGTAACGAGGAAGATTTAGAGAAAATGGAAACGAAAAGACACTTATACTTAAAATCAGAAAGAGATAGGTAAAAATTCATATAGCACATGAGGAAAGAGGGCTTGGCAAATTTGATACTCACAAGACATTGTAAGTAAGCGGGACAGAGGAAAACAACGCACAACCAACCTAGCGATCTTGAGTAAATGATGGATGGCGGAATAAGGTTTAGGATAGATAGCAAAAAAGACAAAATTTATTAAGAGTTACAAAGAAGTGGAAATTGTGGAAAGCCATGATCGCCAACGTCCTGAACAGAAGCAGCACATAAAAGAAAACGATAATACAGTAAACCTACAACGGGGATCCAGTAAAAAAGATGACAAAAATGTCCTTAAGCAAAGATTTATTTTCACAGCGTGAAACGTTCCTTTTTGAGACAAATAAATTGCTCTATGAATAGAAAAGATTAAAAACATTTCAGAATGCACAACGATACTTAGTACTTTATCCTGTAGTTTATAATCGTGGATCTAACTGTCCTTACGTGTTAACCATGATGGGTGGTGTTAGTTCCTATAGAAATCTAACACACACAGGGCGTAAGCATATTTATATAGGTACCGCCAATAATTCGTATACCTAAAGTTTAAATGCATTTTCATAAATGAACATTTTTTCTTGAAGCTTTCTTTTTAGCTTCAGTTGAACGCTAAAAAAATAAATTTTTTAATTCCATAAAGCGAAAGACTATGATGTATTTCTAATAGAAATTAGAATGATTTTTAGTCAATCCTTTTTTCTTTTTTTTTCAGAAAAAACAATCGAAACAACCATTTTCACATAGTTGTTTAACAAAAGTTAATTCCCAGTTTTAAAAAATCTTGCAAAAATAAAATATATATTTATGAAACCCTACTTGCGGAAAATTAGCAACCTATAAATAAATAATTTATAGGTTTTTAGAGTCTCCAAGAAATAGCATTTTAAAAAAGTTTCATTGATGTAAAATATTTATGAACATTTTTATTCACATATTTTATTACTTTTTAAAGTTAGACTTTGAATCTTTCACTGTTTTTGCGACAATTCTTGACCTTTGTTATGATAAATATATAAGTCAAGTCGAGTGTATTGGTATTTTTAACAATGCCCCCACGAAGGTAGGATGTGTCACAAAGTTTTTTGTTTGTTTCTTAATGCGTTGCCGTACATGCGTGCATTATCTCGTTCTAATCTGGGAGTACTTTGACAATAAGTCTCACGCAATATGAGTCGTAAGATTGCGATAAAAAAAAAAGAAACATTAATTACAGTATCGTATGAAAAGAACATTTTTAAGAAGAGGGTTACAACCTTTTTGATTGTTGTAAGATTTATTTTATTGAAGGGAAATAAAAAATATATATGAAGGAAACATGTGTCAATCAAAAATTTGAACAAAAATTAGGTTATCAATAATACACTACAGTGAGGTAAAAAAAATGAGTGAATAAAAAAATTAGCATACTGATTTATAATTTGGCCTATGGTGAAAATAATTGGAAAAAATATAAAAACTAGCAATAAATGATAGTGAGGGTGACTCCAATATTCTATTTTTTCAATTTTTTTTAACGAGCAGTCGCAATGAAAACAAACTTATGTATTATTACTAAGCAAAAATGTAAGTAAGTATTTTTTTACCTTTTTTTTTACCAGAATATCGTGCTTTTTAGATTGAATAAAAATGCAATTTACGAATCAATTATTTTAAAAATATTTTTAAATGCATCTACCACATTAATAATAAATGCAATTTACGAATAAATTATTTTTAAATTATCTTTTTAAAAATATCCTAACACAATGGTGGTGGTGATGATGATGCTCTACAAAACGATTGGTCATTGGTATATTGGAGAATCTCACAAGTTAAGTATTTCAAATTTCGCCACAGATTGATTATTCGTTTGAAAAAGTGCTTTCTGCTTCTTACGTTTGTTTTTTTAAAACATGACTTACTTTTTTGGTCAACTCAAGCATAACGAAAAAGTACCATTGAACTTAACGTCCCATCGTTTATTTCTGGGGGATGGGCATTAAAAACAACAACAGTGCCATGCCAACCCCCACCCCAAAAAAAAAAAACAAACAAAAGAAGGAAGATGCCAACTGTGACTGTTGGGGATTATTCTCTATTTGAGAAGCTTTGATTTAATTTAAATGTTATATTTATTTCCCTCAGTGTATGCAACAACAACAACCAGGAATAAAACAACAAAAAACGCGTCCTGTAGGACGCGTTTTTTGTTGTTTTATTCCTGGTTGTTGCAAATCTGACAAATAAATTATTGTTTGAGTTCTGTTCAAATTTTTTTTTTTTTTTTAAAGAACAATAATAATCTATATACGAAAAGAGTAGGTAATTAAATAGAACTTAAATTCACTTTAATTTTAATTAACAGCCAACAATCATCCCGTGAAATTACTTCTATCGTCCAATAATAGTTTTTTCGGGCTACTCGTAAAAACTAAAAAAAAAAATGGTGCAATTTTATCAAAACCAAATGTGTACTTTATTTTTATAGATTATTAAAATATACAACCATCCTTATTGGCATCTGAAGTGGTTGATAAGTAAAAACCAGTGTCAAAATACGCAAATGGTCTGTAACAACTTAATTACCAAATTAAAGAAAAATTAAGTTGTCAGTTCTTGGATTGATAGGATCGACAGAGAGAAGCAATTGCAACTTATTCTCGACGAGACATGACAAGAGAGAAACAATCAGCATTTAAATCAAATCTGTTAGCAAAAGAGAAAATGACAGTGCCACCGTGAAGAAGAAGAAGAAGAAATATAACATCGATAATAATAGAGATTGAGATATTATTGGCAATAGCAGCAGCAGCGGTATCAGCTACAAATTTTGCTGCTGCTACTACTCGATGAAGGAGGAGATCCACTCTGTCACAACAAAACAACGTCATTGATAGACTTCAGTCGAACTTATTCTCTCTCTCTTTCTCCAAATATCACAAGTTCTTCCCGATCTCTCTGTGAGTCTGATCTCGGTGCTGTCCAAAAAGAAAAAGAGGTGTTTATTGGGGCCACATCAGCAGAATGCTTTGCAACATGAACAATTAATTCATTTCAATTCAAGATAACAACTTTGGCGAAATTCTTGTAAAACATCTTTATCCTAATAAGAGGGGTAAAAATTCTAACCCTGCCGGACGACACTATGAGTTATTATTATTCATGTTCATGTGGAAAAAATGTGTTCTCGTTGGATGACGAATGCATCTTAACGAAGACACCCAAGGTAAATAATGTACTTACTTGCTTACTTTTTTATTTTTATAAATTAAGCCTCTATAGTTCTAAAAATCGTTTTTGTAATTCATGCTTACTTAATTTTAATTCATTATTTTTTTTTTCTGCAGCTTTCCTTTAGCTAACCATTGTTATGCTCAAGGTGGTTGCTAAAATTTATGTTTTATTGCGGTAACAGAAACTCTATATATGCATGTGTTCGTTTATGGACACGTAAGGAGCGTAGCTATTTCTAAAAAAAAGTAATAATGATAATAATAATTATTAACAATTTTAAATATGAACAATGAACTTATACTATGTATTGTATTATTTAACAATCTACGTTTGTAATATTGTTTTTTAATTTTCTTTCCGTAAAAATAAAATATTTATTTTTAAATTAAAAATCATTATTTTTGTACTACATTCTTTTTTCTTTTTCTTTTTTGGCAAAATTAGTCGTCTTAAATTCTCTACCTTCTTCTGTATTTGTGTAGTCTTCCAAATAATTTAATAAACGTAAGAAGAAAAAAATCTCAAGAAATTTAAGACCAGAAAATATGTTTGATGACACTCCGATAGCATTATACTTTTAATTTCTTTAAGTCACTTGAAAGGTACCGCTTTCCTTTTAAGTTTACGAATCTCTGTTGTTTAAACAGTTTTTTTCTTGACCGGCATGTTTCCAAGTGGTTATCGATTTTCCCTAGATAAATGTTCCTTTCCAAATAAAACCTTCTCTAATGGAAAGTAGCCAAACTTAGATGCTCTTGATCCTTTATAAAAATTATTAACAAATATGGAATCACTTTTGTGTCTTCTCTAACCTGTTCAACATTGCATTCAGTAGACAAAAAAAGTGACCAATGGAAATTTTACTGTCAGGTGCCACAGTATTCGCTTCTTATCCGTTTATTTTAAAGCTAAATTAATGACTTGGATTAATTATTTTCATTATTCACTTTATAAAATATTTTCCAGAAATTCATGAAAATCTCAACAAAAAAAAAACAAACTACCTTCACTTTCAGTTTCCTTTTTAGATAAATTGTTCCTTTTTTATAACGATTTGAATTACCACCTTTTTAGCCACGAAACAGACGATTCTATTTCAATTTGTCAATAAAATTTGGTTGGTATCTACCGTGATTTAGGTACTGCTTTTCTTTTTGCGGCACATAAGTTATAAATTAGGTCAGTTAAATTAATTATAACTTAAAGTAATTTTAACTGATTTTATTTCTTTCATTATAAATTTGGGAATTAAATAGAAAAATAAAATCTGAACATATTTTAAACAATAATCCAAGAAAAACACACAAACAACAAAAAATATAACTTCATTTTAAAAGTAAGGTTCAAATTTCTGTAAATTAGTTTCATTATGACAATAACCTTAGAAAAGCAGTAATTATGCTGATATTTTTCAAAATAAATACTTTCTTTGTGATTTACTTCTTGCTTTGAGTTTCCCATATAAATCCATATATTCATACCCTTTCTTTATCTAAAATACTTATAATTTTCTTTTCTTTCCAAAAGTGGATTTTTTTTTGTTTTTTGTTTGTTTTTTTTTTTTTGTTTTTTCATATTTATGAAAAATTTCACTTTTTTTCTGTAATTATTATCAATTATTCAAAGGTGGTTGATGAACATCAATTTATTTTGTGATGAATCAATTGTTTTGATTTTAATTTTAGGTAAACCAGTCCGACATTGCTCAACTGGTATTTTATTATTTATAGTGTCAGAAATTTTGGAAAAAAATTTTATCCAAACGTTTTCTTCTTTTATGTACAAGTAGTATTTGTATCTGTTGTACACAAAGACCGTGAAAAATAAATTTATAAACTGTATTTTCACATAGATACAACTTTCATAAATTAAAATATCTTTTAATTCGAAAGTTAAAAAAATCCTTTACAGTTTTTACAACACTTATTGAAAACTAATCAGTTGCAAAAACATCTAAATGTGACAGTCATGTAACTAAAACTTTGTATACAAAGTTAATTCATACCAATATGATAGCAAATTCAGTATTACAAATATTTATTTACAAAAAATTGTAATATAAATAAAAAAGTGTATATAACAGATTTATTTTAAATTATTACCAAAAGATGTACGTATTGTTTCAGACATTTATTAACCACAGAAAAAATTTAAAATAACTTTTTCCCCCACCCCAAGCAAGGTAGTAAAGCCACTAAGACGCGAGGGGGAATTTAATTTTTAAAAAAGAAAATAATATTGTATCCTGAAAAATCACTTCAATTTCTTTTTGTTTTTCATTTCATCCCAAGCAAGTCAATGAAGTCACTAGGACGCAAGGGGTTACTGAGTGTTAGAGAATATGAGAAAAACTACTATTAAGGAGAGAGAAGAATAAAAGAGTAAGAATTAAGAAGACAAAAGATAATGAGTGACATTGCATTTAAATTTTTGAAGATCAAAGGCAATAAAGCCACTAGGATGCAAGAGGTTACTGAGTGTTAGAGAATATGAGAAAAACTACTATTAAGGAGAGAGAACAATAAAAGAGTAAGAATTAAGAAGACAGAAATAATGATTGACATTGATCTTCAAAAATTTAAATGCAAAGGCAATAAAGCCACTAGGATGCAAGGGGTTACTGAGTGTTAGAGAATATTAGAAAAACTACTATTAAGGAGAGAGGACAATAAAAGAACAAGAATTAAGAAGACAGAAGATAATGGTTGACATTGCATTTAAATTTTTGAAAATCAAAGGCAATAAAACCACTAGGACACAAGGGGTTACCGAGTGTTAGAGAATATGAGAAAAAAAATTAAGACAAGAGGGAACACTAAAAGAACAAGAATTAAGAAGACAGAAGATAACAATTAACATTACATTTAAATTTTTGAAGATCACACTGGAAAGCAAGAAGCAAAAAGAGAATTCAACAAGTTAGATGTATAAGAGAAGAAACTGTTAGGATAGAACCTATGGTTACATCTATCCATTTCAACTGTAAAATGATAAGACCTTGCCTTAAATTAATAAAGTCTAGGAACATCTGAACAATTACCATGAAAATACTTATAGAAAAGACACAGGGAAGCTATATTACAGCAGTGGGGAAAGTAACTGAAGTTGAGATGTCAGCACTGATATTATGTAAGGTCCTTCTTATGAAGAATCTCTAAATATAAAGCAAGAGCACCAAACTAGATGTGGCAGCAATATTCAAAGCATGTATGAATGGTATACTTATAAATATGTAAGATAGATTCTGATGATAAAAATCGTCTAGGATGACATAGTGAACCAACTATTCTGGCAGCAGACCTAGGAACTGAATCAATATAATCTTTTCACTTAATGTCAGCAGAAAATGTTAGTCTGAGGTGTAATGAGTCACTCTCATAGAGGTTAACATCAACCATGAAGTTTCATTTTGGAGGCATTAAAATTAACAAGCCATTCCTTGCCCCTGTTAACAACAGATTGTAGGTTAATTTTAAATCAGCTACCAATTTGACCTTGTCAAACCAATCAGACTTCCTATTTTAGCCAATAAAAAAAAATTTAAAAGCACTACAGCAGAAAAGAATTAAGCAAATATTTCTCTAAGAATTTAGTCATTAGCTTAAAAAAGTAGATTCTAATTGTAAGAATAATTAAAAGATTATTAAGTACACTTATGAAACTTCGATGGAAAAAATTAATTGCTAATAATTTTGTGTATTATTCAGGATATAAATTTAGATTTTTATTTAGTCAACATATGGCCAATACCTGAGTGACAAAATTTTAAACTGATAACTTTCAAATCTATTGTCCACTACTACTATACTGTGCAGTTGACAAAATCAAAAACATCGTACATTATTTACATTATTCAGACTATTGTTCTCATCTTTGTCACCATATTTATTATGTTTTGGTCATTGTATGCTCCGGCCTTCTTCAGGTGGTTGGAATGTTGAACTGAACCCTTTATTTCACTCACTGAGGTTCCACATGCCATGTTTAATGGATATCAGTTATAATTTTATAATTATCTGGTAATTTCCCTCTGAAAGTTCTCCACTGCCTTAGCCGAGTACTGAACTCTTTGGGTCCTGTCACTGGATCTAACTAATGCCTTTATGACATAAGGTATATAATACCCAGAAATTCATACACAGATGTCCTCAAGGACACATGGCACAGTGGATAAAGGCATTAGTTAAATCCAGTGACAGGACCTGGTTAAGGCAGAGGGAAATTAACAGGAGATAACTGATAACTGACATCCATTAAACATGGCATGTGGAACTAGAACAGTCTACACCAGAGAGTGAAATAAAGGGTTCAGTTCGACATTCCAACCACTTGAAGAAGGCCGGAGTGTACAATGGCCGAAACGTTGTAATAAATATGGCGACAAAGATGAGGACAATAGTCTAAATAATGTACATAATACCTCATCTCAGAAATATAGACAGAAACAATGTGCATGCATGAAATTAAGAATAAAAAATAGCAGCAATTTACCCACCACACCCTGTATGTATAAAAAAATAAATTTTTAACGCAAAACTTTTAAAATCTTTTTTGTGTTCAATTTCCCCATAAGTTATCTCTGAAAAGAAATTGGGACATACTTATGTATGAAGGCATCTGTTCTTTCATGTGCCATGTCCCTTCAAGATGTAGGTGATCATGGCTCTCCACTTCCTCCTATCCCTTGTAGCTCTCAATGTTTTGTCCTTTTGCTACTTCTCCCAGGCTCTGTTCTGTCATCCACTTGCTTAAGCCTGCTAGGTATGTCATGTGTTGCTTTCCCTTGTGTCTGTTTCCCTCTAATCGCCCTGTGAGTATACCAATTCTCCAAGCCCTTCTTTCTCATTACATGTCCCAGAAATTTCATCTGCCTCTTCCTGATGTTAAGTATAAGTTTCCTTCTTGTTTGCATCCTCTCCCAAACCTCATCATTGCTAACACGCTCGGTCCATGATATCCTTAGCATTCTTCTGTGGAACCATACCTTCTTTGCCTCGAGTCTCTTCTTCATCTTTG
Source organism: Acanthosepion esculentum (assembly GCA_964036315.1). Classification (NCBI taxonomy): domain Eukaryota; kingdom Metazoa; phylum Mollusca; class Cephalopoda; order Sepiida; family Sepiidae; genus Acanthosepion; species Acanthosepion esculentum. The sequence goes on along the minus strand of CAXIWW010000825.1, from coordinate 24,308 downwards.
AGAAGACTGTCCAACATTCGCTGCTGTAAAGGAGGACAGATATCACGTAGCAATTCAGCATGCTTTCCTTTGTTACCAACAAAATCCTCCTGTCTTGTAATACTCTGCCTATCTTTTGGAATGTGTCTTTGACCATCCCAATATGTCTTCAGATCTCAGTGTTGCACTTACCATTCTGTCAGAACACTTACCAAATATTTAAATTTCCGCACCTCCTTGATTTTAGTGTCGCCGACCATTAAATGACATTTTGGGCTCCTCCTTTTACTGGCGGCCATGTATTCTGTCCTTTTGTAGTCCTTCTTCTTGCCCTCCTTCATTACCTTCTGCAGGAGGTTTTGTAATTTCTTTTTTGTGTCTGCTATCAGGACTGTGTATCTTATGTTGTTAAAATTGTGTCTGCCAATTGTCTCAGAAGTGCCTCACTGTATAGGTTGAATATGTCCTGTGAGAAGACACATCCTTGACTTAGGTCCTTTTCTATTTTCATAAATCTGTAGAACTCATTTCTATCCATATGCAGACCATTTGCTGCCAGTATAGGTTCTTGATTAGTCTAACATCTTTCCCAAATATATCAAGGTTGCTTTACAGATCTTTGTGGCATACTTTGACAAATGCCTTTGCATAGTCTATAAAACACAGGTGCACATCCTTCTGCATTTGTATTTCTCTCATATGCCTTTGCATAGTCTGTAAACACAGGTGCACATCCTCCTGCATTTGTATTGCTCTCTCTCTCTCATATGCCTTTGCATAGTCTATAAAACACACGTGCACATTCTTCTGCATTTGTATTGCTCTCTCTCTCTCATATGCATTTACATAGTCTATAAAACACAGGTGCACATCCTTCTGCATTTGTATTGCTCTCTCTCTCATATGCATTTGCATAGTCTATAAAACACAGGTGCACATCCTTCTGCATTTGTATTGCTCTCTCTCTCTCATATGCATTTGCACAGTCTATAAAACACAGGTGCACATCCTTCTGCATTTGTATTTCTCTCATATGCCTTTGCATAGTCTGTAAAACACAGGTGCACATCCTTCTGCATTTGTATTGCTCTCTCTCTCTCTCATATGCATTTGCATAGTCTATAAAACACAGGTGCACATCCTTCTGCATTTGTATTGCTCTCTCTCTCTCTCATATGCATTTGCACAGTCTATAAAACACAGGTGCACATCCTTCTGCATTTGTATTTCTCTCATATGCCTTTGCATAGTCTGTAAAACACAGGTGCACATCCTTCTGCATTTGTATTTCTCTCATATGCCTTTGCATAGTCTGTAAGCACAGGTGCACATCCTCCTGCATTTGTATTGCTCTCTCTCTCATATGCCTTTGCATAGTCTGTAAAACACAGGTGCACATCCTTCTGCATTTGTATTGCTCTCTCTCTCTCATATGCATTTGCACAGTCTATAAAACACAGGTGCACATCCTTCTGCATTTGTATTGCTCTCTCTCTCTCTCTCTCATATGCATTTGCATAGTCTATAAAACACAGGTGCACATCCTTCTGCATTTGTATTGCTCTCTCTCTCTCATATGCATTTGCACAGTCTATAAAACACAGGTGCACATCCTTCTGCATTTGTATTTCTCTCATATGCCTTTGCATAGTCTGTAAAACACAGGTGCACATCCTTCTGCATTTGTATTTCTCTCATATGCCTTTGCATAGTCTGTAAGCACAGGTGCACATCCTCCTGCATTTGTATTGCTCTCTCTCTCATATGCCTTTGCATAGTCTGTAAAACACAGGTGCACATCCTTCTGCATTTGTATTGCTCTCTCTCTCTCATATGCATTTGCACAGGCTATAAAACACAGGTGCACATCCTTCTGCATTTGTATTGCTCTCATATGCCTTTGCATAGTCTGTAAAACACAGGTGCACATCCTCATGCATTTGTATTGCTCTCTCTCTCATATGCCTTTGCATAGTCTATAAAACACACGTGCACATTCTTCTGCATTTGTATTGCTCTCTCTCTCTCATATGCATTTGCATAGTCTATAAAACACAGGTGCACATCCTTCTGCATTTGTATTTCTCTCATATGCCTTTGCGTAGTCTGTAAAACACAGGTGCACATCCTCATGCATTTGTATTGCTCTCTCTCTCATATGCATTTGCATAGTCTATAAAACACAGGTGCACATCCTTCTGCATTTGTATTTCTCTTATATGCCTATGCATAGTCTGTAAAACACAGGTGCACATCCTTCTGCATTTGTATTGCTCTCTCTCACATAAGCATAGTCTATAAAACACAGGTGCACATCCTTCTGCATTTGCATTGCTCTCTCTCTCATATGCATTTGCATAGTCTATAAAACACAGGTGCACATCCATCTGCATTTGTATTGCTCTCTATCTCATATGCCTTTGTGTAGTCTATAAAACGCAGGTGCACATCCTTCTGCATTTGTATTGCTCTCTCTCTCACTCTCTCTCTCTCATATGCCTTTGTGTAGCCTATAAAACACCGTTGCACATCCTTCTGCATTTGTATTTCTCTCATATGCCTTTGCATAGTCTATAAAACACAGGTGCACATTCTCCTGCATTTGTATTGCTCTCTCTCATATATCCTTGTGTAGTCTATAAAACAGGTGCATATCCTTATGCATTTGTATTGCTCTCTATCTCATATGCCTTTGCATAGTCTATAAAACACTGTTGCACATCCTTCTGCATTTGTATTTCTCTCATATACCTTTGCATAGTCTATAACACACAGGTGCACATCCTCCTACATTTGTATTGCTCTCTCTCTCTCTCATATGCCTTTGCATAGTCTATAAATCACAGGTGCACATACTTCTGCATTTGTATTGCTCTCTCTCACATATGCATAGTCTATAAAAACAGGTCCACATCATTCTGCATTTGTATTGCTCTCTCTCGTATGCATTTGCATAGTCTATAAAACAGGTGCACATCCTTCTGCATTTGTATTGCTCTCTTTGTCTCTTTCTCTCTCTCTCATATGCCTTTGCATAGTCTATAAATCACAGGTGCACATCCTTCTGCATTTGTATTGCTCTCTCTCATATGCCTTTGCATAGTCTATAAAACACTGTTGCACATCCTTCTGCATTTGTATTTCTATCATATACCTTTGCATAGTCTATAACACACAGGTGCACATCCTTCTGCATTTGTATTGCTTTCTTTCTTTCATATGCCTTTGCATAGTCTATAAAACACAGGTGCACATCCTTTTGCATTTGTATTGCTTTCTTTCTTTCATATGCCTTTGCATAGTCTATAAAACACAGGTGCACATCCTTTTGCATTTGTATTGCTTTCTTTCTTTCATATATCTTTGCATAGTCTATAAAACACAGGTGCACATCCTTCTGCATTTGTATTGCTTTCTTTCTTTCATATGTCTTTGCATAGTCTATAAAACACAGGTGCACATCCTTTTGCATTTGTATTGCTTTCTTTCTTTCATATGTCTTTGCATAGTCTATAAAACACAGGTGCACATCCTTTTGCATTTGTATTGCTTTCTTTCTTTCATATATCTTTGCATAGTCTATAAAACACAGGTGCACATCCTTCTGCATTTGTATTGCTTTCTTTCTTTCATATGTCTTTGCATAGTCTATAAAACACGGGTGCACTTCCTTCTGCATTTGTATTGCTCTCTCTCTCTCATATGCCTTTGTATATTCTATAAAACACAGGTGCACATCCTACTGCATTTATATTGTTCTCTCTCATATACCTTTGCGTAGTCTATAAAACACAGGTGCAGATCTTTATGCATTTGTATTGCTCTTTCTGATAACATTCTGAGCATGACTATCATGTTCTTTGTTCTGGTGTCTTTAATGAGCTTGCACTGTTCTTGGCCTGATTCTGCTGCATGCTTTTTTCATCAGAATATGGATGAAGAGTTATGTGATGCATTAGGCTGATTCTTTGGCACTGTTGTAGATTTCATTTATTATTTCTCTAATCTTGTCTATGCCAAAATCATCTTCCTTGTCCCAGTGTCTTTAATGAGCCTGCACTGTTCTTGTCCTATCTCTGGCCTGATTCGGCTGCATGCTTTCTTCATCAGAATATGGATGATGAGTTTTGTTATATGGCACATTAGGCTGATTGTTTGGTGGCATTCACATTAGTTTGCACCTGGTTTCTTACGCATTGCTATGAAAATAGGTCTGCTGATATCTTTCGGTATATCCTCATTGTTGTAGATTTCATTTATTATTTCTCTGGTCTTGTCTATGCCAAAATTATCTAAGGCTGTCAGCATTTCCATTATAATTCTGTCTGGCCCTGACACCTTGTTTCTGTTCAGTTTGGCCAGTGCAGCTTCTACTTCGTTTTTTAGAATTTCATGTCTGTCAGTAGTTCTGTGTATTGCTTGTTGTTCTCTTTTGTTGCGGAAGAGTTCTCCAATATATTCATTCCGGTACTGAAGAATGTTTTCCTTCTCTAATACAAGTGTTCCATCCTTTGATTTTCATGCAGCCTGTTGACAAGCATGTCTTCTGTCCTGTTTGTTTCCTTACTTGTTTATACATATCTCCTATGTTGATGGTACTCAATCTCTCTATTTCTGTACATTTTTTGTTTAGTGACTCTTCTTTAGTCTGCTTGCATTTGGTCCTTATTTCATTGTTGCATAGTTTTTTTTCTGTATTCTGTTCCATATCTGAGCATAGTTATGTCTTTCTTGCATCATGTTGAGAATCTCATCAGTCATCCATTCATTTTTTCTTTCTTCTTTGTCTATTCTCCTTTGGGATGATATTGTTTGCTGATGTCACTAAAGCTTCTCTTAGTCTGTCCCATTTCAAGTTACCAATTCCATTGTGTCCCTCATATCTTTTCACAGTCAGTTATGTACCATGCATGATACACACTTAGGCAATCAGATATCTTTCAATACATGACTGACGAGACAGATTTTTTTTCCCTCAATAGGTTGCCATTTCTTTCTGCGGTAGACCAGTTGCCATCCAAGACTACAGAAACTGGTCTGTCCTGCTATTTACCCATAGCTGGGGGGAGGAGGAGAAGAAGATTCTTACCTTTCCCTAGGGTATTAGTGAATGTAATGGATTCAACTGGAGTTCGAACTCAGCACTCCAAATCCGAGACACTATCCATTACTCCACCATGCCTCCCAATATTTCACATTGTCCATAAATTTTTCTTTCAGGTATGGGTCACTCAGGAGTTTGTTGTATTGCTATTTGGGCGCTGCATTAGGCTTCTTCAGTTTCCGTAATTTCACTCTTAATTTACATATGACAGGGTGATGATCACTTCCACAGTCAGCATTTGGTTGTTTTTTGCAGTGAACCATTGCATTCCTGAATCTATGTAGTCAATTTCATTTTTAGTTTTTCCTCCTGGACTCCTATGTCCATAATCATCTTGGATATTCTTGGAACCACGTGTTGGCTATTACCTGGCCATTGGCCATGTACCACTGGATCCATTTTTCTCCACGTTTATTGCAGGTCCCTACTCAGAAATTTCCATCTATATCTGCTGCTGTCTCCCTAACTACTTTGGCATTCAGGTCTCCCATGATAATTATGACTTCTTGCAATTTGCAGAAAGCCTTGGTATTGTCTAGCATGGAGTAGAAAGATTCAATTTCTTCTTCCTTACTTTGCGCTGTTATGATAGCTATATTGAAAGGCTTTCCTTTCAGCTTGACTATCAGAATTCTTTCGGATAGTAGATTCACATACACCTATGTGATGTTGATTTTTAGCCAATTCGTCTTCTGTTTTACATTATTTAACTGGCTGCAGTTGTTCAATGTCCGAATGTTCCATGTCCCAAGAATTATTTTTTGTTTGATGCAAGCAGTCACAAGATAGTGGTCAGGTGTTGCTCATGTCATTCCTTTCTGGGTAAGGGATAGGTTCCAAGGAATTTTATATAATTTGTGCTAGCAGTCACTGGATGATGGCCAGGTGACACCTGTTACACATGTCTGTCATTACTGAGCGAGGAGTTAATTCCCATAGATTTACCCCCTTCACGCTGCTAGGTTTCATACTGTGTGTGTTATTAGCCATGATATATCTCAAGATTAATTGCCTTCTTTATGGTGGTTTATGGAGACACCACCTCTAGTTAGCTGGGTGTTTACTCATAGAGAATTCTCCCACCATTTGTTAGGTCTTATTCTTCATCCTACTGGCTCACTAACAAACCACCTCACTAGCAAGAACACAATGGAGAAAGAGAGTAACAGCACACTCCCATTCCTGGATGTTTTAATATCTTGAACAGAGCATGGGTTCAAGATATCCGTATACCGTAAGCCAACATTCACTAGACAATACCTCAATTTCAACTCCCACCATCCATACAGCATAAAGAAAGTGATCATCCACTGCTTACAACACCAAGCAAAAGTCATAAGTGGCGACCCAGAGACATTAGATAAAGAATTAGTCAGTATAAGTAATACCCTACAAGGTAACACCTACCCTGGGTACATGGCAGCAGCCCTAAAAATCTGGGATAGGCAGGTACAAGAGGAGGAGGACAACAACACCCAGAAAACAGTCTGCCTGCCTTATGTAAAGGGGTTATCAGAGAAAATACAAAGGATCTGCAGTCCATATAACATCAGGACAACCTTCAAAAGCTTGATGACACTTCAGATATCTCTCCCGAGTAAGACCTCCCCGCATAGAGGAGAACATGACTAAAGACTGTGTGTATGATATCCCATGCAGCTGTGGAAAGAAATATAAAGAAGAGACAGGCTGCCCCATTAAAGTGAGGCTTCAAGAACACCAGAAAGCTGTAATACGAGGGGAAGTGGAAAAATCAGGAGTGGCTGACCACATATGGAGAGAAGGGAGATCACCGCCCTCTGTGGGATCAAGTTGAGATCATAGACAAGGAACACCATTGGAAAATTCATAAACTTTAGGAATCAGCACATATGCTAGGCCACAAAAATCACCTGAGCCAACCAAGCATAGAAATGAATACAATATGGGAACCAGTAATAAGGAGTGCCAGAGAAAAGCGATAATAACAACAAAGTTGCAATATGAGCTCTGGTAAAAACGGTATGATAATAGAAAAAATTGCAATATGAGCACTGGTAAAAATGGTTGCTGAAGACATTAGGTTTATAATACCCAGAAATTCATACACAGATGTCCTCAAGGACACATGGCCCAATGGATAAAGGCGTTAGTTAGATCCAGTGACAGGACACAAAGAGTGTGAGTTCAATACCCAGTTAAGAAAACTTGGAGAGGGAAATTAAGAGGAGATAACTGATAACTGACATCCATTAGGCATGGCAAGTGGAACTAGAACAGTCTACCCCAGTGAACGAAATAAAGGGTTCAGTTTGACATTCCAACCACCTGAAGAAGGCCGGAGCGCATAACGGTCGAAATGTTGTAATAAATATGGCGAATAATAGTCCGAATAATGTAAGTAATGTACATAATACCTCATCTCAGAAATATAGACAGATATTGGAGTGGTTTAGTCATATATATATATATATATATATATATATATATATATATATATATTACAGTGAATCATTCATACAAATCACTTGATGTTCATCAAGTGAATTGTAGGTTAATGCACCTCTAAAATTTTGTTTGCCGAAGGATTTTGTCATTTTATATCATTAACTTTACTAATCTACTTTTTGTATGAATGATTCATTGTAATATAAACTGAACTGCACCACATATTTGAGATATCTATCTATATATGAGAGAGAGATAGATATCTCCAAGTATAGGATTGGTGTATACGGAATAAATTCCAATAACCAAAAAATACTATTCTTAAGAGTGGTCAATACAGAGTAGAGTAAATATAATTTATTTGAAAATTATAACATAAATATGTTATAAGATCACTACAAAAATAGCCATTTTGTTTCAACACTTCTGGTGTCTTATCAAGCGATGGTGTTGAATGTAGAATAAAATTCTATATTGAATAATATTTTAGAAAATAATATTTGGGAAAAAAAAGGATAAATAACCACCCTGAGAATGCACCCCCCCCCCCACTGAATTAACACTCCCAGTGCTCCCTTTCAACATATAACAGATTTGAGAAATACTGTGTTAGACGGATAATCAATTTGTCATATCAAATTGCTAAATATTCACTTTTACTTTGTCACTTTTTACTTTCAGTTTAAAATTCTCTGACATCAATATGTAGTGGTTACCTAGGATAGACTACATTTAGTATATACCACTTAGTATGCTCTTGGATACAAAAAACTTTTATGTCTTTCTTTTATGACCTTAAAAGGGGTATTGAAATAGTGTTCACCTTATTCATTCAAGCACATGACATTATCTTTTTATACATGCATTTACTTTTTAATGACTAATTATGGAAATAATATTTTAATTAAGATTGTTTTGTTTGTTTTAAAGATATTTAATGACAACTCCCTGACTATATATCAGTTTTATAAATATATTGGTATATCTTAGAAATTAAATTTTAGTATTTTTTAATTTTTTTACTTCTAAGGTTTCTTATGGGAGTAGCAGCATTTTTGCAGTGACTTCCTTGATAGGTAATATAGTTATGGCAGAGTGGTTTACCTAAAAGCTTTCTCTTTTCCAGCAAACTTATGGGGGGGGAGAAAGGTCTATTCAGCCACCTCATCTATCAAAATCAACAAAAAAATTGACTACAAAATCCAGAAGTTCTTCAAATGGAAAATAGGACAAATTAATATCCAGTCAGGATTAGATAATTTCAGGGTGCATTTCTTTTTAGAAGAATGCAAGAAAGCAGACCTTGATGTTGTCTGTATGCCAAAGGTGTATCCACATTTCAAACCACATCAGGAGTATGACAAGGAGAAAATGAGAGCTCCATTCTGTTTAATCTCTACCAAAACTATACCCCTGCATATATACAAACACACGTGATGAGATGGGTACTGACCATTTCAACATTCCACACCACACTACTAATAGAGGACAACAATCTTGCTACCAACTTCCAAGGCCAATGTACTGATGATTGGTGTGGGGTATACTGATGATAGATATTCAGAGTTAGGATAAGAATTATCTTTAACAGAAAATCCTCTACCAAAGGAGGATTGTAGATGAACCTTTCCAAAACACAAATTATGATATGGAATTGGAATAAAAGCAATGATAGCTCATACCTAGAATCTATCATAAAGATTCAGGATGTGGAATTAGTAAATACTAAACACATCAAATACCTTAGCATATAGGTCAGTTATAATAAATTTAGTATAGGAGAAAAAAAAATTACAGTATTGGCTACATGATGTAGTTTCAACCAACACTGCAAATTGCTGCAAAACCAAAACATCAAATTGAAAACTTAAATAGCCTCATCAGATCAAGACTCTCATATGGATGTCATGCATGGCATCCAACTCATTCAGAGATGTCTAAACTATCATCTCTATAGAACCAATTCAAGTTGTATTCTTAAACAGCCTCATCAGATCAAGACTCTCATATGGATGTCATGCATGGCATCCAACTCATTCAGAGATGTCTAAACTATCATCTCTATAGAACCAATTCAAGTTGTATTCTTAAATGGCCTCCTCAGATCAAGACTCTCATATTGATGTCATGAATGGCATCCAAATCATTAAAAGATGTCTAAACTATCATCTCTATGGAACCAATTCAAGTTGTATTCTTAAATAGCCTCATCAGATGAAGACTCTCATATGGATGTCATGCATAGCACCAAACCCATTCAGAGATGTCTAAACTATCATCTCTATAGAACCAATTCAAATTGTATTCTTAAATAGCCTCATCAGATCAAGACTCTCATATGGATGTCATGCATAGCACCAAACCCATTCAGAGATGTCTAAACTATCATCTCTATAGAACCAATTCAAGTTGTATTCTTAAATAGCCTCATCAGATCAAGACTCTCATATGGATGTCATGCATGGCATCCAACTCATTCAGACATGTCTAAACTATCATCTGTATAGAACCAATTCAAGTTGTATTCTTAAACAGCCTCATCAGATCAAGACTCTCATATGGATGTCATGCATGGCATCCAACTCATTCAGAGATGTCTAAACTATCATCTCTATAGAACCAATTCAAGTTGTATTCTTAAATAGCCTCATCAGATCAAGACTCTCATATGGATGTCATGCATAGCACCAAACCCATTCAGAGATGTCTAAACTATCATCTGTATAGAACCAATTCAAGTTGTATTCTTAAATAGCCTCATCAGATCAAGACTCTCATATGGATGTCATGCATGGCATCCAACTCATTCAGACATGTCTAAACTATCATCTCTATAGAACCAATTCAAGTTGTATTCTTAAATAGCCTCATCAGATCAAGACTCTCATATGGATGTCATGCATAGCACCAAACCCATTCAGAGATGTCTAAACTATCATCTCTATAGAACCAATTCAAGTTGTATTCTTAAATAGCCTCATCAGATCAAGACTCTCATATGGATGTCATGCATGGCATCCAACTCATTCAGAGATGTCTAAACTATCATCTCTATAGAACCAATTCAAGTTATATTCTTAAATAGCCTCATCAGATCAAGACTCTCCTATGGATGTCATGCATAGCACCAAACCCATTCAGAGATGTCTAAACTATCATTTCTATGGAACCAATTCAAGTTGTATTCTTAAACAGCCTCATCAGATCAAGACTCTCATATGGATGTCATGCATAGCACCAAACCCATTCAGAGATGTCTAAACTATCATCTCTATAGAACCAATTCAAGTTGTATTCTTAAATAGCCTCATCAGATCAAGACTCTCATATGGATGTCATGCATGGCATCCAACTCATTCAGACATGTCTAAACTATCATCTCTATAGAACCAATTCAAGTTGTATTCTTAAACAGCCTCATCAGATCAAGACTCTCATATGGATGTCATGCATAGCACCAAACCCATTCAGAGATGTCTAAACTATCATCTCTATAGAACCAATTCAAGTTGTATTCTTAAATAGCCTCATCAGATCAAGACTCTCATATGGATGTAATGTATGGCATCCAACTCATTCAGAGATGTCTAAACTATCATCTGTATAGAACCAATTCAAGTTGTATTCTTAAACAGCCTCATCAGATCAAGACTCTCATATGGATGTCATGCATGGCATCCAACTCATTCAGAGATGTCTAAACTATCATCTCTATAGAACCAATTCAAGTTGTATTCTTAAATAGCCTCATCAGATCAAGACTCTCATATGGATGTCATGCATAGCACCAAACCCATTCAGAGATGTCTAAACTATCATCTGTATAGAACCAATTCAAGTTGTATTCTTAAATAGCCTCATCAGATCAAGACTCTCATATGGATGTCATGCATGGCATCCAACTCATTCAGACATGTCTAAACTATCATCTCTATAGAACCAATTCAAGTTGTATTCTTAAATAGCCTCATCAGATCAAGACTCTCATATGGATGTCATGCATAGCACCAAACCCATTCAGAGATGTCTAAACTATCATCTCTATAGAACCAATTCAAGTTGTATTCTTAAATAGCCTCATCAGATCAAGACTCTCATATGGATGTCATGCATGGCATCCAACTCATTCAGAGATGTCTAAACTATCATCTCTATAGAACCAATTCAAGTTGTATTCTTAAATAGCCTCATCAGATCAAGACTCTCATATGGATGTCATGCATAGCACCAAACCCATTTAGAGATGTCTAAACTATCATCTCTATAGAACCAATTCAAGTTGTATTCTTAAATAGCTTCATCATATCTAGACTCTCATATGGATGTCATGCATAGCACCAAACCCATTCAGAGATGTCTAAACTATCATCTCTATAGAACCAATTCAAGTTGTATTCTTAAATAGCCTCATCAGATCAAGACTCTCATATGGATGTCATGCATAGCACCAAACCCATTCAGAGATGTCTAAACTATCATCTCTATAGAACCAATTCAAGTTGTATTCTTAAATAGACTCATCAGATCAAGACTCTCATATGGATGTCATGCATGGCATCCAACTCATTCAGAGATGTCTAAACTATCATCTCTATAGAACCAATTCAAGTTGTATTCTTAAACAGCCTCATCAGATCAAGACTCTCATATGGATGTCATGCATAGCACCAAACCCATTCAGAGATGTCTAAACTATCATCTCTATAGAACCAATTCAAGTTGTATTCTTAAATAGCCTCATCAGATCAAGACTCTCATATGGATGTCATGCATAGCACCAAACCCATTCCGAAATATCTGAACTGTCAGCTGTATATAGCTACTTTCTAAGGTCAATGGTTAAAAATGGTTTTGAGCAAGTGAAGTGTAAGGCTCTTGACAAAGATCATCCTTCCTTGAACATTATGGACTGGCATTATGGAATCACAAAGAACTATACTATATAACAGAATACCAATATCACTATTGAGGACTACTAAGAGCAGCCATGACTAAAATGGATAGCACATGTAACTGAAAGAAAATACTAACCTAATAAATATGTTAACATTCCACACTAATTCAAGTAAAAGGTTGGGAAAGAAACCCCCATCAATACTGGAAAGAGTAATAACAGCTATTGGAGTTGAAAAATTATTTTAAGGGAAAGATTTTATAAATTTCAGCTGAAAACAGTACTGGCTACTAAGTCAGTAAATGCTATATGTTTCCTTATAGGAAAACAGTTAATATTATGATTGCCATTAATGGCATAGCAGTGACAAGATTCACATATCAATTGGTTATATAGAGCACTGGAAGCAGAATTTGATTTCAGACAAGAATAAAATCCAAAATGATGAAATTGATTCACCAATCCTGTTTTATATGTGGATTGTAATTGTCCTATCTTCTTCCTAAATCTTTTTCTTGTAATAATGTTTTCATTTCATAATTCAGTCAAAACATTAATTATTTACATCAAAGTCATCTTTTATTTTTCTAATAATAAATAATTTTGTTTCTTTTTCAGATTTCTTGAAAAATATTCATTTTTGAACTCTTCTAAGAACTTAAATTATGAGGAAATATATTTTTAAAAGGCTATTTAAAGTTTTATAAATTTAACATTGATAAGGATGAGTAATTTGTAAAGTTAGAAATTAATTTATAAAACTAAAATCAGCATGTTGCTGGATTTTCAGTTTACTATTAAATTATCTATTATAAGATCAGATTAATATAAGTAATATATAAATTTTTTATATATCGGAACAATTTTAGGAAAATTAATGACAAACCCAACAAATCAAAATATATTGTTCTACCTACTAACTCTGTCACAACTACAATTGAAAATAATTTGTCTAAGCTTAACTTAAATGTTTTACAAGTATGTCTAAAACAATAAAAGACTTAATACAAAACAAATAAGCTAAAACTTCAAAGGAGAAATTTATATATATCACTTGTAATGATTGCCACAAAGTCTAGTTTCTTATGACATTTCATGATTCTTGACAAAACTTTTATTACAGTGTAGGATATTGTATAAAAAAAGTGATGAAAAAAAAAAAAAAATAAATGGAATTGGTGAGACTATATACCCAAACAAATATTTTTTAAAAAATTTAATTAAAAGTTTTTAATTTCAGTGTCCTTGTCCCACTATGTGTAGTTATATCAATCCAAACATCTCTTTTAGTTTAGTGAAGTCTTAAAGGCTGAAATGGAGGTGCTCAACAAATTTCTAATTTGAAAAAATGAATTCTGAATTATCTTATCTACTAAGGATTTTTAATGCCAAATTAAAAAATTAACACCAACTTATTGCATTTTGTTTAGCAATTCACGGAAATTGATAAGTAATTCTAAATAGAGTTGAAATTAGTTCTGTCACTTATGAAATATGTCACGCAAAGATTTTCCCACTTTGTCACTATATATGTCATTTGTTATATAAGTGATGCAATGGATTAACCTATCACCCTCATGAGTGACTACACTATAGGTAGTAACCACCTATAAGTATCTGTAAGTCAAAAGGCTGCAGAGACAAACTGGAATCTGTTCCAGTTGTGCTGGTCGCGCTCTGTGACTCTGAGCAGAGAGGATCCCCAGGTGAGGCTATGCCAAAGGGCAGTCTCGTCTCGTCTCGGGAAACAGATATCCGACCCCGTTTTATACGGGGTCTACAGGAATTTTTGGCTGAGCCTACAGGCTCAGATGCCTCGCATTAATCCTGGCCTTGTGCCACGTGGGGAGGTTAGTAAATATACTAGCTGGAATCTGTTCCAGCTGTGCTGTCGAACTCTCTGC
>CAXIWW010000823.1:35000-80000 GCA_964036315.1 Acanthosepion esculentum | reverse complement strand
TCTTCAGCAATCCTTTTTTTACCAGTGCTTGTATTGCAATTTTTTGCTCTCATCAGTAAATGTTTTTACTAGAGCTCATATTGCAGTTATATATATACATATATATATAATCAGTGATTTCATGTCATGTTTAGGAACAGATGTTGGTTTTCATTCACTCCATATACTGTGATGCGTGTGACCTGATGATTTGTCATATGATGAAAAAATATGACTTTATGATCTAGGTAGGAATTCAGAATATACATCTATTTTTGGAGATGGGAAAATTTTGGTCTCAATATTATTTTTATATATTTTTTTGTCACTACATATACATAAATATGAAATAACTCATTTTGATCTGTGCAATGTTTTATTCTGTCTATAGTTCAACAATGTTCAGCTGTATAGAAACAAGTTTTTTATATAATTTTCTAGTATTATGTTACTTTTAGAAAGTATTTGAAGTCTTCTTGGATAAAATTATGTTTTTAACTGTATCCTTATTTCATAGAGGTAAAATAGATGATTAATTTTACAGAAATTAGGTACATTTATTAATACTTTTTGCTATTCTCATTCAGTGCTTTCAGTTTTTGTTACTTTCTTTTTGAGTTTCTTCCCTGTTGGAGACAGGTTACTTGGTACTATTTTATGTAATTTTTTAAATGTTTATTGAAGAAACTTGCCTGCAAAAATTATCATGGAACCTTGAGTAGAAATCTTCAAAGTTCTTCCAAATATCTCAATTTTAACACTCGTACATATTTTCAGTTTTCTTTCATGTTTTGTTATTTATTAAAATCCATTTTTCAAAAGTTGACTTGTGGAAGTTTAAAATAAAGCAGCAGCCTTAATCCCGTATTGTAGCAGATGTGGGATGAAGGGCAATACATAACATTAAACAATTATCTGGTATTGAACATTGCTATAAAATATTTTCTCCTGAGTCTTGTTTTCCCTGGTGATTCTCTCTGTATTATTCTGAGCTAGTGTTGATCTTTTTTTTTTTTTCGTCAGGTCTGGTTTAATAGTTTTTGCCTGGATTTATTTTATTTTTACTGTCAAACCAGCTATCTAAAATTAAGTATATAATTAGACAACTTTTTGTATATTTTTCAAATACAGTGATCATTTTGTTTTGGTAGATGTGCTCAGATCTTCCTGCTCACATGATTCTTGCAAGTTATAAAGAACTTACACAACCCATTACCAAAGATTCACAAACATCAATTTCAAAAGCTCCAACAACTATGTTTTCTACTGGAATCAAAATTGTAAGTATATATACATATATATATATATATGTACTTATTAGCTATTAATTGAATTATATAAATCTGTAAAATCTTTGTCTATAATTTTGAAGAGTCATTAACATTTTTGGAAAATTGAACTATGTGTTGTTAACATTTTGGACAATCCATTCTATAGCCACTTTCACACGTATAATTTCTAAATATGACAATACAAGATATTAATAAAAGAGGATACTGAGAAATTATCAGACCTACCAAGAAGCTCATCAAAAAATATCTGAGTGCTACATAATTTTATTATAGCTTAATATATATATATATATATATATATATATATATATATATATATATAGGAATATCTGCAGGAAATTTGAATGCTGCATTTTTACAACCATTACCAGTCCTTCACAAATGAATCCAAAAGACACCAAGCAGCACTATCAAAACACTATTGGGATTTATTGGAAAATAGCTTCACTCCACAAGTGAAATGGAGAATCATCTCTAGGGCTCGAACTATAATAAATTTCAGAGACCTATGTGACCTGTGTATTAAAGAGAAGATCCTAATGATAAAGCATAAAGATCCTGATAAATTACAAAACCAACATAATTAGATGATTTTTAAATGCAAACATAGAAATCATCTCAATTTAACTCACTACATTAAAAAAAAAAAAAAAAACTATATACAATGGTAAATATTGGTTTATTTTTAAATTTGAGGATGATTGTATGCACGTGTGCAGGTACATAATTGTATCTATATAAATGTGTATATGAACTTGGATATGGATATGTGGATTTATATATATATATATATATATATATATATATATATATATAATGTCATTCACAGACTACTGTTTTGCTGTATCACAGCTCCTCAGTGCAACTAGACTTCCGAATGCCTCAAGCCAGGATTGAAACACAACTAATTTTGTGTCAGCCAGAGCTATCTTCACTCGGTATATATAGAGTTACACAACTAAATCTAGTGTATTGTTTTTACAAATGTAAACAAATGCCAATCAGCCCATTCATTTTACTGAAGAGCTTTGCATTAGTGCAGGTGGCTGTTGTTTAATGCACTGTCATCAGACTAAAGTTGCTCTATCTATACACAAGATCCTGCACCTATAAAAATTGTAGTGAGTGCTGGATAGCTACCTTTTGTGGAATTGATGCCCTTTACTGGGGTGTTCTATACAATAATAGACATCTGTCCCATGAATTTTTGTAAAAAAAATTGTTAATGAAGAGCAGGTTATCTTTTGAAATTTGGATATTCTTTTGTGTTTTTTTTCTAACCATAATATGCAAATTATTTATCTCTATATACTAATCTCTATCGGAGAAGACACAGGCTGGTAGAGATAAATATCTAAAACCTTGGATATTTGATGTCAGTTTCATTTAATGTTTGCATGCACAACCAATTTTATTTAATTAATTTTCATGATTTCAAGCAAACACATACACAAGCCTTGAGATTTAAATATTAGATATTTACATTGGCTGAGAACTTTTAAACCCACCTACATGTTTACATATATGAAATCAAAGCAGTACTTACTTTAGAAGCTAAAAGCTAATTACCAGGACATTCTTTGAGGCACTCTAAAACCAGAAACATTTTAACATTATTTGAATACTTAAATCTCTTTGTAAATTTGCTGTTGTCACTACAATATTTCAGATGTAATCCATGATAAAAAGGAAAAACATAACAGTAAAAATACACAAAAATGATTCTTTTCAAAGATAAGAATTTATATATCTTTAAAATTGTAATTTTTGCTCTTTATTACTGCAGGGTCATCAACAAGAATTTCTACCTTTACCAACCAAAGAAACAGCCCCTCTCTATGTATTTGAACCAATTATTATCAAAATGTCTGGTCCCTCCATGTTTTCTGATGAAACACTAATAAAAGAAGGGTAAGTTCTAATAAGCTGCTACAGAGAATATTATAATCTGAAAGTTTAAATTTCTCATTCTACCAATATCAAAGTTATTTTTATTTTGACATTTGTTCTTTTTGTCTCTTGCAGTTATTTGAGACACATTCGATCAGCAACTGCCATGGAACTTGGTGGAGGGTATCGTGACATTGTTGGTTGTCAACGAGCATTGCAGGATGCTTTCTGTGGACTTTATTATTAGCATGGTTTATTTTTTTGGCAAACAAGCATTCAGCTGAAGCAATTTTTGTTCCTTTATAGTGTAACTGCAACAAATGCCAGTTGTTTGTTACTAACTTTAATATGAAAGATTTTTTGAAAGTTTGAAAAAAAAAAGTTCAACAAATAGAAAGCAACTGTCATTTATTTGAAATCAAACACTCGTAACATTCTTGCAATATATATTCTTGGCTTATGGTTTTCTGAATTTTAGACTTTTCATATTTTTGCGGAAGTGGTATGGAAGGGGAGCCTTGAAAATTAAGTTTTGTCCATTTATTACTTCTGGTAAGATCACAGACATGGAATGGAGATGCATAGGAACATGACGCACTTTACTCTGGCGAATGTGAAGACGTTCTAGGATTTCAGGAAATAGGCGCTAAAAATAAAAATTTAGAAAGTCAAATAAATACATATATTGTAAAAAAAAGATGACTTGTTTACATTTGTTTTGGCTTCGTGAAAGTTACAAATACATAAAAATAATGAATAAAAGTTTTTGTACAAGATCAGAAATAATAAATGTAACTGATTAAAAAATATCTGGTGTGAATCTTATTTTCAGTTAAAAAAAAACATTCACAAAACAAGGTTTATTTTAATCATAATAGTGCAGTGAACATAAAATATTGAAATTTAAATGGCTGAGTGTATGAGTGTTCACCAATAATCAGAAATGCAATGAAATTTATTTCAAGTTTGTTCCTACCATTGCTGCTTACCTGTGGTACCAGTTTAGTCAGATGAGAATATTTGTGGTCTCCAAGGATAGGTGTGTTAAGACCAGATGCCAAATGAACTCTAACCTGATGTTTTATCCCTGTTGGTAATAAAAAGTGTTACTGAATTAATGAGAATTTGTAAATCAATCTTGATAAAGTCTCCTCATTTTGCTTATCATCAGCTTTATATTACAAATTTGACTTGTATACTATTCAATGGATGTTTTGTATACAATGTATTTAAGAAATTTCTCCAATGGCAGTCCAATCCAAATTTATTCATTTCATTGCCAATTTGTAAAACAAAAAGGTTGAACGTTAGAAAAGTAGACAAAAATAAAATAATAATTGAGTCATGGGTAAAAAAAAAAAATATTTGCCTGGTTAAATTTTGTGCGATATGTGTTTAGAAAACTTTAAACAGGAAAAGACTAAAATAGTTTTAGTCTTGTACTTAAAATTAAGTTTAAAGTCAAATAGAATTATTATTCAATAATTCTATTTGACTTTTTGAAACATTTTCCATCTTCCTATTTGGAGAACAATCTTATTAACTATAATTAATCAAGTTATGTTAAAAAGAAATGCTATCCACTAAAAATATGTATGCTTTTAGAAACATCCTGAAAGTTAATGGGTAAATTTTTATCTGAACATGAATAAATTAAAATGCTAATCTCAGAACTGCAGGAAAGTTGAATTTAGGAGGTTTGATTCAAGTTGATTTAAAAAGAAAAAAGACAACTTACCAGTTTCAGTTTTACATTCTAATAAAGCACAATTACAGGATGAGCTGAGAACTTGATAGTGTGTGATAGCCTGATGACTTTTCACATGAATTTTCTTCATAGCATACATTTCCTCATTATATTCAGGGTTTAAAACCATCTAAAAAACATTAAAAAGATACAACAAACAATTCTCATAAGTACAGCTATTTTTGCTTGATTTTCCTTCTAACATTTAACTACAAGTTTTACCAAATAAACAAGCTAATTAAGGTAATTTTTTTTAATTAAATGATCTATACTATTATGACATGGAAGCCAAAAAATACATATAAAAGCTAAATTAGAAATCTGATCATTATTACTCTGTAAGGCAGTGTGTGCAAGCTCGAAGTCAAAGAACTAGAAGAGTGCGCCAGTGATCAACCACGTTGACAAATCACAATCCATAATGCTGCTGTCACCTTTGAGGATGCTCAATGCCAGAAACTCACCACTGCCAGAGATCAATGCCACAGGGCATCATCAACAGTGATTACGACAACGGACATTTAGTGCCCCCACTATTCCAGACTCTGCACTTCCAGCCTAGCATTGTGGAGCCACTTCTGTGTTCACAGTTGAGATGCAGAAACAATGTCATCTTCAGATTTGAAGGACAACCAAGTGAATGATGTCATATTGAAGATAATATACCTTGTTAATTGTAAGTCAATCTTTAAATTGAGAAAAAAGAAAAAAAGAAGCTTTTATTTATCCAGAGGATATAGTCATGCCATTCTTTTAAAGAAACCTCTATTTGAGGATAACAACTTATGTATTTCACATTATAAACAAACCTACCCGATGCTTCCCGTTCACACTTCCTTCTGCAATGGGGATATCAATAACACCTGTAAATAGTTTAAAGATTTTCAAATTCTCAACCATAATAATATTTTAAAATTTCATTACATGGAATGGAATATGAAAGAAAATTAAAGGTAAACGGTACTTGATATTTGCTAAGCTTAATATGAAAAGAGGAAAATTGTGTTGCACCAAATTTTCAAGTGGGACAGAGCCTACCAGTTTTGAAAAAAAAATATCAACATTTGAAATCCTGATAGGCAATTATTCCCACCTTCCTTAAAATTGTACCTGGGCTTTTACCTCTCTCTCTTTGTCTCCTGATAAAAACTGTTCCCAGAACTAGGCATGGTCTAGCCTAAATTGCTGAATTTAATTATCATCCAAAATTTCCATCAGCAGGGGAATTCTTATCACGTTCTTGTGGGGTTCGTTACATCTGGAATTTATCACCAGTCACTTCCTCTCACCAGCTTTTTGGTCAACAAGTGACAATCCTGTTGTTTCAATAAATTTTATTGCATCTTAGGCAGATGAAAAAGAAATATAACTACAATTCCAATCCTCTTTTCCTTTGGAAACTTGTTGGTCTTAAAATCCAAGTCTTATCAACTGATCAAATTTTGGCTAGAGACATGCTGTTAACCTTCATGGGTGGCCTTCCCATTACCCACTTCGTTCAACAAGTGGACCACTAATGATTTATCTTGTTCCCTTGTTGGCACCTGAGGTCATTAAAATATAATCTATTCTTCTGCGTGGGGTTGATTGGACACTTAAGAAAATACCATCACTTAATATTAATTTGACCAAAAATAGATGGCTTCTACACTAGTCATCGTCGGCATCTCAACTCCAGGGTTGGGGAGAGAAAAGGAAACAAATATCCTTTCCTTTCAATTTTCTTGTCTTGTTATTTTTCTTGTTTAGTCTATTGACTAAAATAGTGTTTTCCTTGTTTTGTTATGAGTATACTTTCAGTCTATTGAAAAACAGTGTTTCTTTTGTTTTCCAATTTACCAGTGTCTTCTTAATAGTGTCACAGACCAAGAGTAGTTTAAAAAAACAATGGAAGTCAATGGTTTTATTATATTAGGCTAAAAATTACAAGCTGAAAGTCTAAAAGAATAGTGTAAAAATTAGCCCTGAGAAGAGATTTGAAGTTTATACAATATCTAGGCCTGTCTCAATCAGTATCAAAGCAAGGTAGCTGTCTCACCTTTTCCAAAACTGAAGTAAGTTATGGATAATTATCAAAGCATTGCAATTCAGCTCTTGCAGGAAGGTTTTTCCTGGTCTTCAGGTCTAAAAATGGGAGAAACTAAAAAATTGCAAAACTTTTTTTTCGAAGTTTAACTTGCTACAACTGGCTTGAAATCATTAAAAATTGTATATATTTTCAAAGTAGATTTGGAGGTGTACAAAAAAAAATATATAAATAAATAAATAAAATTCAAATATTGAAATAAAATCTGGAAAATGTTTGGCACTACTAAAAATTGGGTACTTCAAACATTTCTAAATTTTCAATAATTCAGGGTCCAGAAATATATGTGACAATTAGAAATGAAAAAAAATCTAATTGCCCTTTAAGATTAATGTCATGTGAACTTCTCCTTGATCATAATGGGGTCACCAATTCAGGAAGTAAACATGCACAAAAGACTCTTCATTAGTAAAACTTGTGGTATGTTGCATGGGCTTGCAGTGAACCCTGATAATAATGAAATATTTTAATTCTTTTTATTTATATAAGTCATTTGGACTTTCCTTTAAAACCCTTATCTATTTCTGTATGTTTCTATCTATTTCTCTCTCAGCTAACGAAAATGCAATCTGCAAATAAAAAGAGGAAGAAGAAAAGACTGAACAATACCAAAAATGGAGGCTCTATGCATAAATTCCATTATAAAAAATGAAAAAGAAAGGAACACCAGAAAATAAAATTATATTATATAGATTTTATACCATTTAGTTAGTTTGTTTTATTTCAAAGTTTCAAGTAAAGAAAATCTTACCACCTATCCACACTGATGACCTCTTGACATGAACACACTTCCCAGGCTAAATCACATTTCAAAATAATTTAATGCTGATATTTTATTAACTAATTTCAATTTGTTTTTCCTTTAGCTAAATGAAGCAAATTAGGAACCAATGAATTAGAGATATGAAAAATTATGACATCTCCATAAAATAAATCACATCAAGCTTATTACATGTTTCATTTTTTTTCAGCTAACATGATGTCTACAATGCCTTCCAAATTAAAATCCTCTGTAACTAATGATCACAGGGTTATAATTCTTGTAATGATTCATGGTTTGAAAACAGTAAAAAAAAACTTATAGACTCCTTATTACTACTGTGCAATAACAAATATTTGATACTGAATGGAACTTCTGGTTAAGTCACTAATAACAGCCAACTCATGAAGAATGAGAAACAAAGACATTCTGTAATTATACACAAGGAAAAGTTTGTCCACCCAATAATTACAGAATGTAATTTTTACAAAAATTTGTTTTCACAGTTGAAAAATAATGGTAAATAATAAATATTGCATTGTAGTTGGTTTACATATTTTGATAATTTTGTAATTTTTTATAAATTTTTGAATAAAATGATGTTTTTTCAAATTTATTTCTTTATAAAATGGTAAATAATAAATCCTTATAAAAGGTAAATAATAAATATTGCATCATAATTAGGTCACATTTTTATAAGCTTGTAAGGCAGACAAAAGTGTATACAGTTAATAGCGGTGTCAAGGGAACAACTATTTTTTTTACAGTTTTTTATGACTACTAAGGTTAAATATTGCAAAACATTCTTAGACAAATCATAATAAATTTTGCATACATGTTACATCATCAGACTGAAAATAGAAATGGCCAGTAGCACTAGGTGATAGAGGATCAACTTTTGTAATGATGTCCTTTATAGGAATGCTTTTGTGTTGCTGTCCCTGCTTGTGTCCACCTTCAATGATGCCTTGCATGATGGTCTTGCAGAGGCTGTCATGTGACATGTCCAAACCATGACATCTGTTGGCACTTAATAGCAGGGAGGAGAGATTCCTGTTGGCCCATGAGATTTTTTACCTTGCTCTGTACATAGTCATTAGTTTTGTGCTTCCATTAAGAGATGTGGAGGGGCCTTCTCAAGCATTTGTTCTCGAATGCCTGGATCCTTTTACTTGCCTCAACCAGGAGTGTCCAAGTCTCAGACCTATAGAGGAAGATGAGTATGACCAGCAATTTGTAGAGCTTTAACTTAGTATGGAAGCTGATGTTGTTCTTCCATATCCTTTCCAGTCTGGCATTTGCTGTTGTGGTGATTGGTGTGTGGATTTCTGCATTGCAGGTTCCATCTTTTGACAGAGCTGCTCTCAAGTATTTGAAGCTGGACACTTCCTCCAGTGGTTCACCATCTATGGTGACACAGACATTGGTGTTGCATGTGCTATTCACCATTACTTTGGATTTCTTTCTGTTGAGTTCCATTCCATATGCATTGGCTCTTTCAACGAGTTTATTGGTCAGATTTTCACTGTTACTGCCCGCCATAAGGTCAATATTGTCTGTGAAATACAGGTTGCAGACAGGTCTACCAGCAACAGAAATAGAAGTCATGGTTGTGGAAGGTTTCCTGCATAATTCTCTCCAGAAACAGGTTGGAGAGAATAGGCATCCCTGTCTAATTGTTGTGGAGTTATTTCGCAGTGGAGGCTTGTATTTGTACTAAAATCGATCCTAAATAAGTTTGATGTACCAAACGTTAGGAACTTGATATAATAGGTATTACGCCGAGTAATCTTGTGGTCGCTGACTACTTTCGTATTCGACTAACTGTCGACTACTGTCGTCCAACATCGACTGACACTCGTTCCTCTTACTACTCCTACTTATATTAGGTGGGAGAGTCTAATAACTATAGAATAAGTGTGTTTCACCATAACACTACCCTCCTAAAACTTTACTCCATAGGAGTAAAACAGTTTTCTTTATTTTTTATAGGAAATATGAAGAAAAAAAAAACTTCATTTTTTTTAGCAACATCGTAGTGTATCTCCTACGTTTTGGAAACCACTTTAAAATGATCAGTTGCCTTTTTTTTTCTCCTGGATCGGCGTACCTCAGGTAAAATCGTTGCTGTCATTGTTAGATTAAACGTACCAAAAATCACCTCCATAGGCGTTTCTTCCGCAGGATCGCTATCAACCACGTCTGAAGAGCATCGTCTGATCTGGTTAATGTGCCGTCTGCATGTGAATTTTTTGCCTTTCACCAAGTACATCATGTTGCCAATCTGCTTTTTTATTTTTCCAATCTCCCAGAATGATTTATTCTGTTTATAGACCTTAAAGTATACTTTTTCACCAGGATTGTATTTTTTTACTTGAATAAATTTTTCTCTACTTGGCTTTGTCTTTTTTGGTAGTAATTTGTCGAAGACAGATCTTACCCGATGTGCAAACATCACCTCGGCTGGCGTCTCGTTATTTGGGGTAATTCTGTATACCTGTAGAAACTTCTGTAGGGCTTCATCTGCAGGTATTTCCCTAGTTTTCCTGGAGTTTAAATCCAAAATCCTGTATTCTTGAAACTACTGCATTTACATGTTCCACGTGTTCTGCTATACTTGTACATCTCATGAGGATGTTGTCCAGATATGCTATGGCAAAATCTAGACCACCCAACATCGAATCCATTACTTGTTGGAAAATGGTGAGCTCGACCAAAAGGTAGTCTGTTAAATTTATACAGACCCCGATGTGTGTTTATACACAAAAGTTTTGACGTTTCTTTTTCTACCGGTATTTGCAGATATGCGTTGCTGAGGTCTATCTTCGAAAATATTGTGCCTCCATTAAGCTTTGCAAATTTTTCTTCCGTTATTGGTAGAGGATAATTATAGTCTTTGAGTGTCGCGTTTAAACCCGTCGAGAAATCAGCACAAACACGAATTTCTTTAGACTAATTTTTTCACGTATTCTGTTGGTGTTGCTCATTCACTATACTCAACATTTTTAAGTACACCGGTTTTCTCTAATCTGTCCAATTCTTTATCTATCTGTTCAATTGAGGTAAACGGCACATTCCTTTTCTTTTTGAATACCGCCTGAGCGTTTTCTTTTAGAAAGAATTTTGCCTCCATCTTGGTACATGTTCCCAACCCTGGAGAAAAACAGTAGGAAATGTTTCCTTAAGTTTGTTTATTAATTTTTGGGCTTCGGTATTTAAACTTTCTACCTTGTAACAGAAAGAATTCATCAGTAGATCCCATAATTGGAATTCTGTTATCCAATTCATACCCAGTAAGTTTGTGGTATTTACTACAACAAATAGTTTAGCTTTTCACGTTTTTATATTTAACGTGATGTTTGTAACAAATTCTCCAATAAATTGTATTTTTTCTCCCATCACTGACCTCGCGATTTTCTTTGTCTTCATTAAAGTTGGTTTCCACAACTTCTTTCACGTATGCAAATTTATGATAGATAGATCCGAACCAGTGTCAAGTTGCATTTTTATATTTTTATTACTTATTTCGACAGTAACAAATTTTCTGGTTATTCCATGTTTTACCTCGTTGGACTTTAATTTTCTTATTTTATTGTCTTTATTTTTTGACCTGCAATGTGTGCTTTTAAGTCCCACTCTTTTACAGTTGAAACATTTTTTCCTAAAATCGCAATATCTGTACCAGTGTAGTTCACCGCAAGCAAAACATGGCTCTGGGAGTTTTTGTTTATTTTTCTCTGGTATTTCACTTTTTGCTTGATAATCCGCAATTTTATAATTCTTTTTGGTAGACTGACTTTCTTCTTTGTAGCGTATTTTCCTTACATGCGAAACGCCAGACTGTTCTATCTTTTTTTAATCTTTCTTTACGCTAACATATCGTGTGCAGTCTTCTGCCAATTTCTGTACCGTAATACTTGGATCGCTTTCCAATTTTGCCAGTACTAATTTTCTCAACTCTGTGTCTCTTTCCAATACCAGCCCCTGAACAAACAACAAGCACTTAAAATTGTCTGTGCTTAACTCTGCCAGCTTGAATTCTTCACAATGCTTATTGACATTGGCTGCGTATGTTATATAGTCTTGTTCATCATCTTTCATCAGATTCAAACATCTCCACCTCTTGTGGAACAGAGATGTCTTTTTACTAAATAATTCACTTAATATATTTACCGCCTCGGTAAATGTCAACTCGCTATATTTTTTCGGTAAAATGTAGTTTACCAATTTGTTATGCTCAGCAGTTCCTAATTTGCTTAAAAGAAGCCTAACCATCTTTCCTTCAGACCATGAGTGGCAGTCCTCGTTATACACATCCGTATATTTTTTTATAATACTCCGAAAAAGTTATCTCTTCATCTGGACTGTATGTGAATATTTCAATTGAATTCCATATTGTATTCTCTGGGAAAGAATCATTTTGTAGATTTTTCTCTTTTCTCTTCTCAGTTATTTCCAGAATTTCGTTTTGAAACTCCCTATGCATCTGTTCCATTTTCTGTTGGAATTGCATTTGTCTATTGAAAGATTCCCCCTGTAGCTGCATCTGGAATGTTGTTTGTTACTCTAATATTTTTGTCTGTTGTTCCGACTGGAACTTAAAGAATTCCTGGAATAGACTTTTGCATTCCTCCATCTTTGCAAAAAGTTTACACAATGTCTAAACACTGTAGAGGGGGGGGGGTCATACGAATTTGCAATTCATGACCTATTTGAGCAAACTGTATTATCGAGAAAAATATTTCTTTTCTCGACAGATTTTTTCGTCACTAAGTTGACGTCTTGGCTTGTGACAAACTTTGCCATGTTTTTTTTTGTATCCGAGACTTTGTCGCCGAAGTTATTGTGGCGAGCGAATTTTTTCTTCCGTATGAGTGCGAATCCTCGATGCCAAAGTTGTTGTGGGGTTATTTCACAGTGGAGGCTTGTATTTGTACTAAAATTGGTCCTAAATAAGTTCGACATACCAAACGTTAGGAACTTGATATAATAGGTATTACGCAGAGTAATCTTGTTGTGGTCGCTGACTACTAACTGTTGACTACTGTCGTCCAACATCGACTGACCCTCATTCCTCTTACTACTCCTACTTATATTAGGTGGGAGAGTCTAATAACTATAGAATAGGTGTGTTTCACCATAACACTAATGCCGATAGTCGTCTGGAAGAAATCTCCAACAACTTAGTTACTGATAGAGGGCCTGGATGACTTGTATGAACCATTCTTTTATGTTGAATCCCCTGAGGACATGCCAGGTCATCAAATGCTTTCTTGAAATCAATGAAATAGTGGAACAGATCCCTCTGGCTTTGCAGATGTTTCTTGATGAAGACCTTACAGTTGAAGATTTGTTTGACTGTGTTCCATCTGACTCTAAAACCTGCCTGCTCTTCTGACAGTAGTTCTTCAGTCTTGTATTTCAGATGGTTGAGGATGATATGGAGCATGATCTTGCTGGGGTGGCTGATCAGGATTATTATTCTATAATACTGGCACTGCTTGTAATTACCCTTCTTTGGTAGGGGTATCACTAGTAACTAGGTTCACTCTTTTGGCCACTTCTGTTCCCAAATCTGCTGGCATAAAGCTGTTAGGGCCTTGACAGTTTCTTCACCTCTATTTTTCATCAGTTCAGAAGGTGACTGGCCAAGTTTCAGGTTCCTTATACCCCCTCCTTCAATATTGGTAGACTGTCTTCACCTTCTGTGGGTTACTGGTCAGCTTGCACTAAAGAGATATCTGTATGGAGCTTATAATTTTACAAGTTGTTGCAGTATACAGTCCACCTATTCAGAAATTCTACTCTTTGGCTGCTCATATCTTCTTATTGACCTCTCTCTCTCTTTTTTTTTTTAAGGGTTGCACCCGAAGCAAGGTGGGAAGCCACTAGCATCCAAGGGGTACAGAGAGTTGGAGCTAGAGCAAACAGGAGTGATAGAGGAAAGGATGAAGAGAAGGATAGGGGATAGATCAGGGCATCTGGAGACGTTGATTGACAATTACATTTGAATAGTTGGAGATTATAGTTATCAGGGAAACAGGAAGAGGGGAGGGAGTTTCACAGGCGAGAGGTGCGAGACATGAAGCTATTGGAGTAGAAGAGATGGTTACAGGGAGCCAACTTTCCTTGCAGTGGATGAAGCTATTGACTCAATGTATTTGTTCCATCTCAGGTCAGCAGTCAATGAGAGGTCGAGTAGTCGCAAAGAGGATCTCTCGAGAAGTTGAGCGTCAGACATTCTAAGGGGGGTGCAGGGATGGTTCCCTGTGGTGAGTAATAGAGAGTAGTTTTGTTTTTGAGGCGTTAAAGTTAACCAGCTAATTCCTGCCCCAGTTCACAACCGATTGGAGGTCCTTTTCGAGACGAATGGCCTGGTTAGTTTTGTCAACAACACTCGATTTGTTTTTGAGGCAGGAGTAAATTGTAGTGTCGTCCACGTAGATGCCTACTTGGGAATCTATGACGTCAGGAAGATTGATGATGAAGATAAGGAACAGAGTAGGGCCTAAGATGGAGCCTTGGGGAACACCTGCGTTTGTGGGATAGGAGCTGGAGGAGAATCCGTTGAGAACGACCTTCAATTCACGGTTAGACAGGAATGATTGTATTAAGTCAAACAATTGACATGAAATTCCATAAGCTTGGTAAACAATTTCAGTGATGGCTGTAGAACAGGCAAAGGGGAAACCATATTGCTTGTCGGAGTGCAGATCATGGGATGTAAGGTGCTTAACCACTTTGGCTTTGATTAAAGCTTCAAAGACTTTGCTGAAGAGGGGTAGGAGACTGATAGGATGATAATTAGAAGGGTCACCAGAGTTTTTAAAGACAGGAACAATGGATAGGGACTTCCAACAGTCTCGAAAACGATTCATTGAGGCAGTAGTTATATAATTTGGAGAGGGCAGGGGCCAGTTCAGGTTGACATTTCTTCAGGACAATGGCTGGTATTCCATCTCCACCACTAGCCTTGTGGGGGTCTAAATTAGAGATAAAGCCGAATACCGATGACGGGGTTATGTGCAGCTTGCTCAATAGAGACTCAGTTCTAAGGGGGAAATTGGGTGTGGGTACACTGGAAGTGTCGAGCATTGAAATGAATGAGAATTTCTGAGCAAAGCATTCAGCCTTGTCGGCAGAAGAGGTCAGAACCTCAAACTGGTTGAACATATAGAGGGTTTGCTATTGTTAAGTATGCTCTTGCAGAGATGCCAATAATCCTTGGAGCAGAATTTGCGAGATGCAATACATTCTTTCATTCGAGCAACAAATAGTGACTTTGCTTCATTGAGGACACGCTTACACTCGTTATGGGCAGAGACAAAGAGATGTCTATTGCAGTCAGACATGTCGCTACGATATAGGTGGAAGAAGTGATTCCTATGAGCAATGGCAGCTGAGCAAGCAGCGGAGAACCAAGGGGAGGAGCGTGATTTGACCTTATATTTCCTTGAGGGGATGAAAGCCTCGATTCCAGCTTTAACCCAGGAGGAGACCTCGGAAGCACATTCTTCAACGGGGAGCGTAAAGACAACATCCCAGGGGACATCGCGATGGAAATCCTGGACCGAGTTCCAATCTGCTCATTGATAGCAGAACGAGGTTCTAGTGGTAGGAGGTTCATTGCAGGGGTTGGAGTTGAAGGAGATGTTGATAGACACTACAGCATAATCAGAATTGCCAAGAGGGGCAGAGCTGTGAGGCGCTACAGGATTTGGGGATGGAGGTAAGACATAGATTGAGAAGAGAAGCCTTACCGTCCAGGTTGTAGGGAAAATGTGTGGGGAAGTCAACTATCTGCTTGAGGGATTGAGAAATTGAAAAATTAAGAGTTTGAATGCCTGCAAGGTCAGTAATAGCATTCTTAAGCCACTTGGTATGATGGGCGTTAAAATCACCCAACATGAATATGTGAGCAAACATATGGAGAGAGAGAGAGCCTTGTCAATGCTGTCAGAAATTCATTCAATTATACCACAGTCTTGGGAGGATGGTGAGCGATAAAAGAAGAAGAGGTAGTTTACAGCATTGAGAAGAGATAGCCGGAGACACATGTATGAATGATCTGGAGATTCAAGAGACAACTCTCTAGCCAGCGGGAGATGGTCCTTGACATAAACTCCAAGGCCATGCATGTGGGTTTGAGAGTCTTTTCTAAAGAGAGGAAGGTAGCCGGGGATCAGGAGGTCAGAGGAGGGGATAGACAAATCAAGGTTGGTCTCACACAGAGCCAATATATCCGGGCAGTTTGCAATGAGAAAAGATTCCACACTGCAGAAATTGGTTCTAATGCCACGGATGTTGGAAAATGAAATGTTAAAGGGTTTCTTTTTGGATCAGCATTAATTATCATGTGAAATTATGGTTGTAAAAATGAGAAGGCCTGAAGTAAAAGAAGCAGATCTACCATGAGGTGGGCAGAGACAAGTTGGTACAGTCTGAAACATAATGTTGCCCACCAGAGGTGAATGCAAGGACACCTATCCATGCGTGACATGGCACTACAGACACCCCGGTATTATGCAACTGTTGGTCAGAGCAGCTGCTCAAGACGCTACGCAAGAGTTAGGGCTCCTAACTACCAGTCAGAAACAGCAACCAGAAAACTGTCAACCGTGCATCCTCAGAATGAAGAGGTAATTCCACAGACTGCACACATCATGGGAGAAAGACAGCAGCACTAGTACAGAGGCCAGAGAGAAAAAGAGGGAGAGTTCCGGGAACCCCTTCCTAAACAAGAAACAAGGTGTGAGCCTCTACTCATGAAGGGGGAGGAGTATTGACCGGATGGTAGGAAAGCCTACCTACTCTCTGTGCAAATTCAGGAGACCTTTCATGGCTGAATTTTTTATTATGTAGCTTTCCTAGAACATCTTTAGCTGTTATGAGGACTTCTTTGATGTCTAAAGCATCTATCTTGCTGTCAAGCAGGTTAAGGGCTGCAAACTTTCCCCTGACTTGGGCCTGAAAAATTTTAAAGTGGATGCAGGGGCTCTTAATTTTTATCTTCAGCTTGAAGGTTGTCATCACAAGGTCATGATTGCTGCCAATGTCTGCACCAGGGAATGTCCTTGTTTTTGCCTTGTTGACACTGGACTTGAAGCATTGCAGAACTAGAATTAAGTCAAATTAGGTGAGTGTCAAGTTGTGGTTCAAGACAGTTTAAAGTGTTGGCCAAGGTGAGGTGGTGGCTTCTGGCAAACTCAAGCAGTCTAAGCCACCTGTTATTGGTCTCCAGAGTGCCAAATCTCCCAATTGTTCCTGCCCAGTTGTTGTATGCACCTGGGCCTACTTTGTCATAACAGTCCTCTTGTAAAATAATGATCTCTTTCTTTGAGGCTTCTGCTATGGTGGATTATATAAATTCATAAAACTTTTCAACTTTCTCATCATTGTGGTCTGAAATTGGAGCCTAAACCTGGATGATTGTCATGTTATGTGGTTTGGCTGATATACATATGAAGATGATTCTGCTGCAGATGGGAGTGCAGCTGATGACACGTGCAACAATTTCTTTATTGACAATGAATGCCATTCCATACTCATGTTTCTTTTCCTCTCCAGAGAACCAGGTCTTGTGTCCATCCTCTGTTGATGTTTCACTGATTCCAGTCCATCTGACTTCAGACAGCCCAATGATGACCCAGTGATAACTTTGCCAAGACTAGCAACAAAGGTTATCTGAAATGGTGGGCTTCTGAAAATGGGACAAAGTAAGAAACTGGAAATTTGTGGACATACTGTAAAATTTTGATCAGCTATAAAATGAGAATGGATAGAGCTATGAAGCTGAAATTTTTAGGAAATACCTTTCTCATAATAGTAAGCAAATTGCGAAAATTTCTAAAACATTTGAAGACTTCAATTCCAGAGCCCTGTTGAATCTTGATGGAAGGACCCATTTACAACATAAATCCCCAAACTTGCATAAATGGGTTGCCTGGACAGCTTCAAGCTTGTCATTAGAATTTATACTGCAGGCCAAAAAACATACTTACTTTAATTACTGTCATATAGGAATAAAGTGTCACTGCCGACACTTGGGTCTGAACATGGATTGCCAGAGAGCAAGCACAGTTGACCTCATCTTGAATAATTAGATCACATGATGGGTAAAGGAAAGATATATATATATATATATATATATATATATACACACACACACACATGGGAATTAGTGGTGTCTGACTGAATATTGTTTGAAGGCATTACTATTATTGTATCTGTGATTTACAAAGTCTCTCCTACAAACAGGCATTACAAAAGTGATGAGAGTATTCATTGAACTTACATGAGAAAAAATATACATATCCTACACGTAATAGGATATTCAGTAATATTTACCACTTCATCAAAGAGACGTCATATTTGCAGGACTACAGAGAAATAATCAGGTGAAGTTATTCAAAAATTAATCTACTTCAGCAGAGTACAGCAAAATGGAAGAACTAAAAGCTATCAAAATTCAAATGTTGATTCTACAAAAGCAACAAGAACAACAGTTGCAGCAACAAAAACTAAAACAAGAACAACAGTTGCAGCAACAAAAACTAAAACAAGAACAACAGTTGCAGTAACAAAGACAAAGACATGAACAGCAATTATAATTACAACAACAGAATTTTTTTAAAATTTTAGTAAAACTATGAAAGGAAAGACTTCAGATTCATTCCCTCCAGATGCTGTTGCTAATTCAATCAGCAAATTTGTATAGAATCCAGACAAAGGGATCACTTTTCCAGCTTATTATAGAAGATATGAAGGGATTTTCAAAAGGGATTGTTTGCATTGGAATGATGAAAAGAAAGTTTGTTTATTATTATGGAAATTGTCCCCTGCTGAACATGCAAAATATGTGAATTATATTTTGCCAAAATACCCCCAAAAAACAGGTGAGATAAATTTTGATGAAACTGTTGTAATCCTATCGAACATTTTTGGTGATAGGAGCTCATTATTTAATACATGATGGCAATGTCTTAGTAAAGTGTGATAGTGAAGTTTTTGTCACTTATGCAGGAGTCGTGAATCAAGAATGTGAGAAGTTCAAGTTAAATGAATTGACTCCGGATTTATTTAAATGCCTATTATTCATACAGGGTTTAACTTCTAATAAGGAAACGGAAATAAAATCCAGGATATTTGCTAAATTAAAAATGGATCCCAAATTAACTCTCCAGAAAATAGCGGAAGAGTGTCAACATATTGTAAATCTGAAACTCGATACAGCAAGAAGTGAGGAAAGAGACATTTCACAAATACATAGCATTCGACCATCTAAGAGAAAAAACTGTAGACATTTTTCAACTCTTAACAGAACAGTAAAAAAAGATGAACCCCACTCAATACCTAATACTTGCCATGGTTGTGGAGGTAAGCATTTCAAAATTAATTACTTTTTCAAGAACAAAAAATGCTATGAATGTGGTAGGACACTAAAGTACTTGTTGCAGATACAAAAAAAATAAATGGAGTAAAGATAAGAACCATAAAAGGAAAATTAACAAGACTTTGAATGTGATTTTAACAGAGTTAGAAACATCTCAAAAGAGGAAATTTGTTTTTGTGGAAATTAATAATGTAAAAATAAAATTACAACTGGATACAGGATCTGATATCACTATAGTAAATGAACAGACATGGAGAAAAATGGGTCAACCCAGTTTATTGACTTCTAATAAAGTTGCATATGGAGATTCAGGAAAGAGATTGAACTTTTTGGGTGAATTCACCTGTAGCATTTCTTTTGTTGGAAAAACCAAGAAAGCGCTGATGTTTGTATTAAACAAATTAATTTATTTGGAACAGACTGGATTGCATTATTTGATCTTTGGGACCTTCTTTTTGCAACAAAATATTGTTACCACCGGTGCTTATATGGCAACTGAAAAATTAAAGAATGAATTGAAAAAGGCTTTTCCAGATGTTTTCTCAGAAGGTCTAGGGACATGCACAAAAAATAAAGCTAAATTTTAATTAAAAGAGAATGTAACACCGACATTTCCGCCAAAAAGGAGTGTACCTTTTGTAGCTTTAGAACCAATGAATAAGGAATTACACAGACTAGAAAAATTAGGTGTGATCTCAAAATTAGACGGTTCCAAATGGGCATCATCAACAGCTTATGTTAAAAAAGGAAATAATAAAATCTGTGTATGTACTGATTTTTCTATGGGATTAAATGAAAATTTAAATCAATATAACTACCCATTACCAAATCCAGAGGAAATTTTTGCCAAATTAAATGGTTTTGTATGATACCCACGCCATCAGAAATTATTGAACTAAGGTTTTATGGTAAGAGAAAAAGAATAACAACAGAATTTCTAAATACTGAATCGAAGCTGCAGAAACATGGACTCCAGAGGAAGTCATCTCAAAGGGGAGGTGTCATATAGGAATGAAGTGTCGCTGTCGACACTTGGGTTTGAACACAGATTGCCAGAGAGCAAGCACAGTTGACCTCATCTTGAATAATTAGATCACGTGACAGGTAAAAGAAAGATATATATATATATATATATATATATATATATATATATGGGAATTAGCGCCATCTGACTGAGTATTGAAGACATTACTATTATTGTATCTGTGATTTACAAAATCTCTTTTACAAAAAATACTATTCAAAAATCCTTAGTAGACTATCAACAAATGGGTCTTTGTTGAACAGTAGATTTATTTTAGAGCCATTTAATTTATCAGAGATTTCACCAATATGTCATCTTGTTGATATCCAGGCAATTCTCAATATAAGTAAGCAGGAACTGAATGTCATGAGAAGCAGATCATAGTCATATTATACTACTGCCTGGAGTTATATGATCAATTCCTGAATTAATAGACTGAGAGAGAGAGAGACTTGTAATGAACACACACACAATATCTGCTGAGTAAAACATTAACAAAATGTAAGGGAGACAATTTCTTCCAATATTTCTTGATGAATTAATTGGCTATTTGGTTGCCTGCTAATATTTCAGTGGAGTTTGAACTCCTAATATGGATATTATAAATAAAGCTGTTGTTGGAAATTTAATGTTAAATACAGTGGTTCTGTTGAATTTTAAAGTAAATCCAAGGAACCTTTTTGTGTGTGTGTGTGTGTGTGTGTGTGTGTCATCCCTGCCTGATCTGAATCCCACTGGAGGACATTATTGAAGGAGCTGAGTTTGATAAACACAGCATAGGGCAATTTCATTTTGATCTCATTCAAATCCACCAGCAAGAAGAATACCTCCACAACTTGTAAACTGAGTAAGGGTTTGTGACCAATCAGTGGAAAGAGTTACATAGATATGAAACTAATGTATTTTAAATTATCTAACAGAATAAGTCTACAGTATTTACATTAGTCGGACTATTGTCCTCATCTTTGTTGCCATATTTGTCACAACGTTTCGGCCGTTGTACGCTCCAGCCTTCTTCAGGTGGTTGGAATTTCGAACCGAACCCTTTATTTCGATCACTGGGGTAGACTGTTCTAGTTCCACGAGCCATGTTTGATGGATGTCAGTTATCTCCTGTTACTTTCCCTCTGAAAGTTCTCCACTGCCTGAACCGGGTATTGAACTCACACTCTTTGGGTCTGTCACTGGATCTAACCAACGCCTTTATCCACTGTGCCATGTGAAGAAGGCTGGAGCATACAACGGCCGAAACGTTGTGACAAATATGGCGACAAAGATGAGGACAATAGTCTGACTAATGTAAATACTGTACATAATACCTCATCTCAGAAATATAGACAGACTCAGAATAAGTCTAGTAATAAATTTACATTTGAAAAACTTCTGTTAGTTATATACAAAATGAAATAGCATATTTAGTAGTGTCTTGAAATAATACAAAGAGTAAAACAAAAGCAGGTTTAAAATCAAATACTGTTTTAAGAGAAAATTTATATGAAAAGAGCCATTCTATTGTTTTACTGATAGCAAAAAACATAAATCAATCTTTGTTTATTTTCTTTTATAGAAATAGATATTGATCTGAAAACTATATAAATAGGAATACAGTAAATTTTATTTAAATTTTTATTTACCTTGAGGATGATTTGGAATTCCTTTTGTCAGGGCCCAATAGGTTTTTAATACTTGACGTTTTTGAAACATATCTTTCAGAGTATGAGCCATTTTATCAGTTCTGTGAAAGAGAATGTTAAAGTTTTTAAGAAAAAAGAGAATATGAAAGTTTTTAGGATAAATACAAAAAGTTTTAATAGATTAAGAATATTCTTACAAATTCAGAAAAATATATTTTTAGGATGTAAACAACAAAATATCATGTCTAGTACATATTGCTTTACACTTGGTCTTTATCCTTATGTTAATCAAATAAAAATGACTCACTTTGCAAGCACTATCACGCCAGTAGTTTCTTTGTCCAAACGATGGATGAGATGAATTTCTCCAGAATGGTGGATCTTCTTAGCAAGTTCAGAAAGTGTTTTGCCAATACTAACATTAATTCCTGGTCCACCTTAAAATAAGGTATAGAGCAAAACAGGCTAATCTATTGTGAAAAATTAAAATATGAGGTGCTACCCAAAGGTTTGGACAATTTGAACAGAATTTGCAAAACAAATGTAATACAGACTTTTGCTGTTACTTTTAGTAAGCAGTAGTCAATGTGAATGTGTATACATAGTCAAGGGGGTAAATTCAGAGTAACCTGTGGAAACTATGAGTTAGGATAAGGAGTTTTTTTTTGGTTTTTTTTTTTACATGGTCAGATTTCCTGAACTTTGGGATAACACCTCATAAAGACAAATTAGATAAATTTGAAAATCAGTAAAGTATATCCAAACTTTTATCAAAGAAACTGATATAAATATAAAATTTTACTTTGATCTTAATATACATTTAAGAATTTAAAAACTGAATATTAAAAGGTTAACAGTAATATTTGTTTAAAAATTATCAAGTTGAGTCTTTGTCTTTGAGCTGCTTAGCTATCTTAAACATTCATGCAAGGTACAATAAACCTTATAGAATACATTAAGGAAAAACAAAAGGTAAAAACTGAAGTATGAGAATTTAAAAGAAATGAACAGTTGGGAGATTTGAATGTAGAACAAATGCAATTATCAAGTCATATTCATCATCACTCCTATATTCTTCTGGATTTTAGCTATACCAACAACAAGTCTGTATGTATATGGAGACTATGTATTTTGTTATCTACATAAAATTACTAAAGTTTGGCAAAGGCCAATACTGAAAAAGAATACTGTAACGGCAATAAAGAAATCTAAAATATTATTTTGGTTAAATGGATTTGTTCCCTAATCTCTGGAAGATAAACAAAATGGAAATGTTTTCTGGAGAATGCTGATGAGTAAAAAATTGTCAAATAATAATCTGATGAGGCTTTTTAGGAGAATAACTTACTGTGATTAATGACCACAGTTATCAATATATGAGATCACCTTGAAGTTACCTTTGGGATGAAAAACTGATCTTAGCTTCTATAATAGTATTACTGAAGACTTACTGAAGAGTATCTCCACCACTTAAAATCCAAGCTCCTTCTATCTCACAAGCTAACAGAACAGAAGTTAGTTGTAGATATGAAACCACATAAA
Source organism: Acanthosepion esculentum (assembly GCA_964036315.1). Lineage (NCBI taxonomy): Eukaryota > Metazoa > Mollusca > Cephalopoda > Sepiida > Sepiidae > Acanthosepion > Acanthosepion esculentum. The sequence goes on along the minus strand of CAXIWW010000823.1, from coordinate 56,654 downwards.
ACTGTTATACTTTGGTAATAAACCTATTTTTTACATAAGTATTGATGATTTCTTCCATCTTAACTATCAGTTTGACATTCTAAAATCACAGAATGATGAAAATGACAGATATTTTCCCATGAGGCTTGATCAATACATCAGGAATATGCATGCTTTATAATATTATTGTACAGTTGCATATACACAAAACCTGGGAATTTGAACAGTGTACATAAATATAGTAGTGTGACACTATTTAGCTCTGGTAAAGAAAGCTAATGAATAGAATGAGGGATATACTGAGAGACAACTGGTAAATAATAATAAGCATTAATGAATAGAACGAGGGATATACTGATAAACAGACCATGAGAAAGATTGAAGATTTCTTTTTCCAAAAAGCCTAATTCTCAAAAAACCAAGAGAACTGCTTAAAGCAATATTTTTACGAGAGGGCCATGTAGCAATGTTTTTGACAATTGATTGATGACCTGTCACTAAAAATGCTGATCAACAAAAGAGTAGAGAGAAATGGGTGAGATTTGATTTAAAACCAAAATTCAAAGATAAAGTTTTGGCGGAATGGTCCTGACAAGCCAAGGACAAAGCTATGTGATCAGTGTCCAATCCTGAACAAAGATGAAAAAGCCAGTGTATAGGAATTCTGCATAGGTGACAAGTTTGAAATAATAATTCTTTTGATTAATGATCTTGAGATTAAGCCACGCCAAGCAGTCAAGAGTCATTGGTCAAGGAATAGCCAAGGTGGCAGGCACCAATGAGACACCGAGGGAGGTGGAGGAGCTTCCCACACTCATTGGGAAGTGTTAGCGTGAGATGCTTTATAAAAGAAGGAAGAAGCTATGGGGGTGGATCGATACCTGTGACTAATACCCATGGAAAAGGTGGATCTTCCAAATTGGGAAGTAATTAATTTTCAGAACCCAGACAGCAGAAAGAGGTTCTTTGTGGAAGATAAGGAAAATACCGAATTCCCAACTGTGTCATGCCCCCACACCGGTTTTGGGTGAATGTCAATAAATATGAAGGAGTTGAAGCGACAAACAGAATTGTTCCAGACACTGGACGTGGATGACCTTGCATGACTATCTGCCTGAAAAGAACCTCCGACATCAGCCTTGTGCCAAACTCACCAAGCCAGCTATAGTATCATGTCTAACTTAAGTAGGTTGAGTCAATAACTGCCTGCATGCGAATTGCTAGATTTTAGCAATGAAGTCATCCAAGTATTGTACGAAGGACCATATATAAAAAAATTTATTTTTTTTATTCAAGTGTTTATTTTTTTTTTGTGTCTTCATTTTACTTGGACCAGCTCAATACGAAGATATCCAATGACGATTCGATCTATGCCATGCCAGCCTCATGTTCAAAACCAATCACAATGTGGGATAAGACCAGGCCTGGATCAAAGCGATTATTTCATCAATCTTTGTGAGTGCAAATATTTTTTAAGAAGATTTCTGGAATATTCGGGATGGTAGGTGAAAATAAATAAATATACTGCTTAATGAAATACAAGTACTCACTAAAAAATCACATATAAAGTGATACAAACACACACACACTTAAAACAAAATTAATAAATTAGAAAAGTTTTTATGAAAAATGTTTTTAAATATGTTTGTAACAAAGGTTTATTCAATATTATAGATATTTTGCTTAAATCAGATTTATATTTTAAGAATGAGTACTTGTCATATAAAAGATGTTTTAAATTTTTTATTTTATATCAAAATTTAATTTACCTATCTCAAGTATAAAATATTTGAGAAAGTAGAGAAATAAAGAACTGAATACAAACAAAATGCATATATGAATATGTGAGGAAATAAAATAAGTAGACATAGAAATGCCTACAGAATTATGCTGTTTTTAAATATGGGTATTTTTTAAAAAGAAATTAGTGTAGTTAATTTTTTTCAAACAATTTAAAATTAATTTGCAAATAGTCTGATTTGTCATTATGTATTTTGTGCCAATTTAATCAAATTAATTATTGAAATGCAACATATAAAATATTTCTTAAAGAGCTTACCATGAGAAGGTAATCCATATGGCTTGTTAATTACTAGTAGATCATCTGCAAAAATGAAATAAAATCTAGGATAAAATGGATTTTGTAAAAATGTAGTGAATGGTTCATTTTTTAACATGTATTAGCAATAAAATGCACTTATTATTATTATGTTGTTGTGGTTGTATTTTTTTAATTTTATCTTCAGACTAGTATGCTCATAATATTTTGGCTGTTCTTCCTTTCGGCCTTGGTAACTGTCTTGGAATTTTGAATCAAATCCTTTCGTCTATCTCTCATTCTATTTACCAGACTTAGGGGATATTTCATATCAGTCAATTCTCACTAGTCTACTTGCTTTTAACCAAGAGACACATTGGTTAAAGCATATCTGGTTTCAATCCCTAGGTCAAGTAGTACAGAAGAATCAGTGGAAGAAAAAGAAAAGCAACACAAAGGTGAACAGACTGGAGAGTATTAACTGATATACAAACTAAGCATGTAAAATGGAATAAGAAGTTTACTCCTGCAAATTGAATAAAGGGTTTGATTAAAAATTCTGAGAAGAGTATTAAATAGGATAAACACCTGAAGAAGGACTATGAAAGTACAATGGCCAAAATGTTATATGTTAGTATTAATAGAAAAACCATACATTTTCATTTTTTTTTAATCATTTCACCTCAAGCAAGGTTATAAAGCCACTATGACACAAGGGGTTACTGAATGCAAAAGAAGCTGAGGAAAAACATTATTAAGTAGAGAAGTCAATAAAAGAAAAAAGAATTAAGGAGATAGTAGATGATGATTGACATTACACTTAAATTTATGAAGATCAAAGTTGACTGGGAAGCAAGAAGTTGGAAAATAGTTTCACCAGCAAGAAGTGCGATAGAAGAAACTGTTAACATAAAACTTACATCAAGCAATTTCACTGAAATGGAGAAACCTAACCGCCAATCTAGTACTGCATTTAAATTTGTAAAGTCAAAGTACCAAAGAGAAGAGTTCATAAGAATTACCATGAAAATATTTATAAAAAAAAGGAACAGGGAAACTATATTACAGCAGTGGGAAAGTGACTGAAGCTAAGATGCCAGGTCAGGACTGATAACATTGCAGATTATTCTTTGGATTATATCAAGAAATTTTAAATACATAGAAACATCACAACAGATGTTGCAGCAATATTCAATGCATGAATTGTGAAACTTCCGGCTTATAAAGGTACAAAAAAAAAAAAAGAAAAATTGTCTAGCATGACACAGCAACAAAATCAGTAATTGATTTTATATAATTGTTCAACTTCATGTCAGTGGAAATCATTAGCCTGACAAGGCACAATGAGGTTAGGAGGTTAGCATCAGCCATGATGATGGACAGCAAAAAAGGTTCTTTAAAATGATTTAAAGAGAGCAGTTTCATTTTGGAGGTATTAAAATTAACAAGCCATTTTTCGTTCCAGTTAACAATATTTTTGTGATCAGCTGCAAATTAGACCTTATTGAACATACCAGATTCACCACTAAGACAAAAGTAAATAGTTGTGACATCAGCACAGATACAGAGTTGAGAACTCAGGACATCAGGAAGGTTGTTGATGAACATTAGGAACAAAGTAGGTCCAAGGATAGAGCCCTGGGGAATACCTGCATTAATGTAAAAAGATCTAGAAGAGTGGCCATTCAAGACAATTTTCATTTTGCAATTTAATGACAGAATCAGTTCCAAAATTTGTCCAGAAATACCATAATCTTTGTGGATGAGACTGATATGCTAAACCCTGTCAAATACCTTTGGGATATCCAATGCAACTGCCTAAGTTTCACCATTCTTATCTAAAGCTTGATACTCTTTCATCAATAATTGTTAATACATCAGCAGTTGACCTAGAGAAGCAAAAAGCCATATTGTTTGTCTGGAGGTAAACCCTGCAAAGTGCTTAACCAATTCAGAGTTGATTAGAGCCTCTAATAATTTACTAAAAGATGCAGAATAGTAATAGAAGAATCAGATGGCTTTCAGGAACTACAGAAGAGGATTTCCAACAATCAGGAAAACAAGTAGCAGCAAGGCATTTATTGTAGAGTTTAGAGAGAAAAGAAGCCATTTCAGGAGCACATTTCTTTAGGGCCATTGTAGGGATACCATCAGGTTTCACATGCTTTGTGGGGATCCAATTTAGATATGATAACTAAACTATGAATGCAGTTATATACATATCACTCAATACAGACTGTTATAATTGGAAAGTCAGGCAAAGATACTCCAGATGAGTCAAGAGTATTGGAAGAGAAAGCATCCTGCTTTATCAACAATGATAACGCCTCAAACTGAGTGAAGAGAGAAGGGATAAAGGACTTACACTTATTTAACATACTATTACAGATCTGCCAGTAGTCACAAGAACCAAACTTGTTAAATGCTATACAGTGACTCAGACTGTCAGCAAAGACTTAGCCTCATTGAGCACACATCTAGAATTATTATAAGTCGACACAAAGAGGTATCTGCTGTGATCAGAACTATGACATTAGTACAACCGGAAAAAAAGTGATTCTTGTGGGTTATAGTAGCTGAACAAGTAGGTGTGAACCAAGAACATTGTGGTTTCATCTGGTATTTTGGAGAAGGACAAAATCATCGATGCTGGCTTTTATCCAAGAAAAAACTCAATGGCACAATTCTCTACATGAAGGTTAAAGTACAAGATCTATAAAACAATATCTTGTCCTTTTAGCCCCTTGTAGTGTGTTTACTGAAGAGAAAAAAAAGATGACTTCCTTTGACTAAATTAGTCAAAGGAAGTCATCTTTATCTAATTTCATCTGTATAAGACCAGTATTGTGTAAAAAGAATGCAGAGTGGGCAATTTTTACATGAAAGAGACACAATTATCTATGCATTATATCTGTAGCAAATCATGTTAGGATTACCAAATGAACAATCCTGATCTACTTGCTTTAAGCAAAGTGAGATGTTAGTAATGCATAGGTAATTTACGGCCTGTATAAGAAAAAAAACCCATTTAAATTTAATATTTCTTTTCAGAAGCAATATACTTATTGGTTTTTTAATAGAAAGGAGTCATATTAAAATTTTGTGGCCAAAAAAATCTAATAATTGAAGTAAAAACCACACAAGGCTTTTGGTTAATTAAAAGAAAAAAGTATTATTTGAAATTAGGTAATATTACAGATGTTAGGTGATGACAGTTTAAAATAACTTACATTATGTTAGTATCTTTTAGAAATTAGTATGGCTGTACAGACAGGCATAAAATTACAATTTCTATCACTAGTTATTCAAAATGGCTTTAAAAAATCAGCAGATACCAATTATTGATAAATTCTTTCATTTTTTACTAAAATATTAAATGTTATTTACTAACTTTTCAGGTGTAACCAAGAGTCACGATCATGAGTCCTGTAACCTATTAAGGCTGTACGGACACTACATGCACCGTAGATATAATAGCAGCAGCTTATCTAGGGTAACACTCTCCAGGCTGGTTTGAATTTGGTTTTTCTTCTCATAGACTGGTTTCTAACCAAGCTATAGTATTTTCTATTTAAACCATAGCTGAGTGGTGAAGAGATGGATTTATATCTTTCCCAAGAGTATTTGTGCATAAGTGAATGTGCATTGGAATTGAAACTCCTCTCTCTGCTTTCTCATACCGAGCCACTATCCATTGCATCAATATGCATCCACACAACCAAGTGTAGAAAAAAATAAAAAACTAATTAATTAATTCTTAAAAAAAAACCTTTATAAAAATTATTTTTTGTGAGAATGTGATGTCTGGATGTATGTCAGATTTCAGTCTGTGAAAAATAGGATAATTGCTTATTGATAAAAACAATAATAATAATCTAGGCCACTTACTTTTGTTGTAGAGGATTCTACTTTTAAGATGATTTGCTATTTCATAAGTGGTTAAGTTACTCAAGTCATTCACTTGGTCTTTTAAAATTCGAAATCCTTTGCTATCCATGAGTAATCCTAAAAAAATAACGTGAGAGAGAATAAAAAACATTATTGTAAGATCAAGAAAAATTAAAACTGAAATTTCATCGAACTATTCAACTGAAAAACAAAATGTTAATACAAAAAGACATTTTCAATATTGTAAAATAAAAATTGAAAAGTTTCATAACAATAGGAAAGGCTTGTTCTTCCCTTTTTTTAACACATAGCCAACTTTCCTACAACTAAAACATCTTAACCCTATGTACTGAAAGAGCATAAGAATTCTCTTCTAAAATCATTCAGGACCTTCTTTTAGACGAATCCTAAATACAATATTTTGTGCAAAGTCAATTCAAAAATTTCTTTATTCACAATGAGGTGGGTGGTAGTTATCTTTATACACCTATGCTGTTAAAACAAATTATTGGCCAAAATATACCACTTCTATTATACTAATAATATCAGAGTAATAATAAATGTAATATGCTTCATTACAGGATAATACCTCCACCAAGTTATGAATGTTAAGAAAAGTAAATGAAATTGGGTTAAATGTAGAGTATATACAGACAAACCTCACATCTACAGAGCCTCACTCCATCAATGGACTTTGGATGCAATGCACAAAATCTGCAGGAAAAAAACTTCCAAATTGTCAGTGATGTATTTCACAATTCATATTAGTTTTCAAAGTGACCACTTGGTGGTGGTGACAGGCCTTTCAATTGTAAGCAAAGACAGGTGTACAGTATATAGAGTATGATACATTTGCATGTGTGGGAGAAAGTACCTGTGGGAAGTCTATTATTTTTGTTATTTTGATTAATATATTAATTGCTCTGCCCTCATCATGACATCAAAGCAGAAGGAAAATATAAAAAGGAAATGTACAAACCTAAGTATCAGTGACAAATTAAGGCTGAAGTTTTGTTGAAAAAGTGTGTGAGGAGTATGGCATATAGAAACAAACAGTGATATATGCAAAGCTAAGGAAAAAGATCAGAAGTTATGGAATGAAATTTGATGTTGATACTTGCAAAGATGGGAAAGGTATTGTTTATAATCATAAGCATATGAAAGTTCCTAAAAGTAAGGAACTAGAGGAAGCAGTGTACAAGTGGTACATTCAACACTGATCAGTGCATGTGAACATTCAGGGGATGGTGATTACTGATGCTGCTAACAAATTAGCATGCAATCTGGGAATTAATTCATTTAAAGCTAGTGATGGTTGGCTATGGAGATTTCGTAATTGTCATGGAATTTGAAACAAAGTGCAACATGGAGAAGCTACCAGTGTAGATATTAGTGGTCAGACTGAAATTTAATGAACTTATTAAGAAAGGAGACCTACAATTGTCACAGATTTACAATGCAGATGAAACTGCTTTGTTTTGGTGTTCTCTACCAAGAAATACTCAGGCATTTAATCATGAATACAAACTTCCAGGCAAAAAAATAAGCAAGGACAAATTTTCTGCTTTATTGGGGACAAATGCATCGGGAACCCACTGCCTCAAGCCTGTAATAGTAGGGAAGTCAGCTAAGCCACATTGTCTCAAGGACTCCATGAACAAGTTGCCTCTTGGTTCAATAGTGACATTTTTAATGATTGATTTTTTAAACACTTAATTTCTGAAGTGTGAAATTTTCAAGAGAATTTATTGCATATATTGCTCCTGAAGATGTTAAGGCTATTCTCCTAATTGACAATGCACCAGTGCATCCAAACACAGAAAAACTTGTAAGCACAGATGGTAGAATCTGTGCAATTTTCCTTCCATCTTATCCAGCTGATGGATCAAGGAGTGAGTGTGTCATGTAAACGGCATTATCAGTGTAAATATCTGGATGAAGACTTGGTGGTCATTGAGGAAGAAGATACAAGACTGCAAACAGTAAACAATATTAAAAACTATAATCTGAAATCTGGCATCTACAATTTTGCGTCAGCTTGGAAAGATGTGAAAATGACAACTCTCTCAAAATCTTGGAAAAAATTGATGTTGGGTGAAGATCCTGAACTTGACTTTGAAGGTTTTGAATCAAAGGATTTTCACAAAGTTTTATCATATGCTGGACAAAAAGATGGGAATCTTGAAGATATTGAAAATTGGCTTGAATGAATGATACTGATCCCAGTTACCAAGTTCTTTCTGTGGAGGAAATAGCAGAATCAGTTCTGGCTGGTGATGATTCTGTGGAGGAAATAGCAGAATCAGTTCTGGCTGGTGATGATTCTGTGGAGGAAATAGCAGAATCAGTTCTGGCTGGTGATGATTCTGTGGAGGAAATAGCAGAATCAGTTCTGGCTGGTGATGATTCTGTGGAGGAAATAGCAGAATCAGTTCTGGCTGGTGATGATTCAGTTGAGAGCTCCTGTGACTTGGAGAAAGAGGTGGTAATGAAACCGAAAATGTCTCATGTACGAGATTCCAATGACACTCTCTTACAATTCGTTGATGCAACAGATAATCCTTTCATTCAAGCTTATTATCAACACCCCCACACATTAAGAGAATTAATAATTCATGTACAGTGTAAGTGTGAAAAGCAATTAAAGTTAGATTCATTTTTAAGTCCAAAACCACAACACCTAGCCATCACTGAACAATATCCTGTAGTAGCCACCAGCAGTGATTTAGCTTCATAGCTTCAATAACTCAGAATAATAAAACAATCTAAGTCTGATCATTGCAGAAAATAAACTCCATTTTCCACTATATACACAAGATAAATAAACTTTAACAAGTTGTAGTGTACTTTTTAATATTTATAATAATATAATGTTCTTGTATTTTTTTTAAATGTATATATTAATATTATTCCCTTCGAGAGAGGGCACTATTGATGCTATTCTTTGAGCGTCATGCTGTATTTTTTTATAACTGTCTATACACAGTATAATGTATATATACAGCATACATATACAATATATACAGTGTGTGTGTGTGTGTATATATATATATATATATATATATGTGCGTGTATGTGTGTATACGCTGTCTCTCTGTATATATATATGCATATATGATTATATATACGGTATTTTGTAAATATACAGTACAGTATATATTTATTTATGCTACATATATATGTTTATAATATTTACATTATGATCATAACTACTGGTAGTTACTATAGTGGTTTTATAATTAAAAAATAATCACTTCCTATCTACGGACTATCAGCTTTAATGAGTCACACCTCTCCCCTATTAGTCCGTTGATGAGTTGTTTGACTGTACAAACAATTAAAAAGATATATTCAAGCAACATACCAGAAACTTTGTAAAGGAAAAAATTTTTGAGATCAAAGAGAGAGAGAGAGAAACAAGTGAAATAATTATAACTGGAATTTCCGAAATAGAAGATGATGATTCAAAGGAAAAGGATTATAAAGGAAAATTTGGATCAATGTAATAAAGATAAAGAAATTGCAGACAGGGTTATGAAAAGAGAGTCTAGTAAATCCCAATCAATACTTCTGTGATTGATGCCTCCCACTAGCAATACTGCATTATCATTTACCCTGGATTCATTTTCATAACAATATCTGAACTCCACTCATAAATCAGACATCAAAAGCTTCCATTCTTTCCTTTTTGGAGAGGTCTGGAGTAACATAAATCTTTCCAATCATCTTTGTCTCTTAATTTTGAAGACTTATTCGGCACTTCAAATTTGTCATTTTTGTTTGTAAATATAGTGACAATTGTTTTCCTTTTCTTTTTATAAGATCTCTTTTCAGGTACTCTAATGAGAGAATCAATTAATATCTCTGAATCAATTAATTACTCAGCATGCCTCTGAAACTGGTTAATGTTCTTGGAAGAAGAAGGCAGATCTGGACTGAATCATGTCAAACTGCAAATCAACATATTTAATTGGCTAAGGAAAATATCCCAGCATCCATTTGCTGACTTCTGCTTATAAAAGAATAAGATCATTCCCTTGTGAGATCATCGAGTGATCATAGCCTGGTTGATCTGATTGGCAAGTTTTGGCTTGTCAATAGATACCGGGTCAATCATCGGGAGTGCGAGATGTGGAGGTGGGCACTTAAGTGGCTGTCTCTCCATATAGCCAGCTATTTAGACAGAATGTTAGTAAGAAGAGTCAATCTAGATATGCTAGATTGTCCCATGTTCTACCATTTAGACTATCCAGATCACAGACTATACCCAGATGGTGTGAGGTGTGAGGTAACTAGATTAGTGCATGAGGCTAGCAAACACTACCAGGGTCAGGTAATTAGACATAGGTTAAATGAGATGTCTAATGAAGCTGTGAATATGGGCGCAGAATTGTGCAGGAAAGAGATCTGTCGAGGTTCCGATCAATACATTCACAAGGTCAATACCCCAGAGGATTTTGCATCTTTTAGGCTGATTTTCCTCAGCTTAAGCCAACCAAAGCAGCTAGCTGTGAGGGAGAGATCACAGAGGGCAAAGTTTACTTGGCACTGGAGAGGGTTGGCAGTGGCAAGTCACTGGAACTTAATGGTCTGCCCTATGAATTGTACTTGAGGTTATCGCACATCTTTGTGCTCATTTTGACTGTTGTATTCAACAGCTGGTTCCAGTTGGGAACCATCCTCAACCGGATCACACTGTTGAAAAAGGGCAAGGGTGGTGGGCAGGTTTTAGCTGGTTATAGGCGCTATAACTCTGCTAAACACAGATTCTGATAGAGCATTTGTAGTCAGTTACCGAGAGTTTGTTGGGACCCGTACAGACTTGTGTTGTGAAAGGACAAACAGTTCAGAGCAACCTGCATCTGATCCGCATGATCCTAGAGTGTGTAAAGGATGACAATCAATCTGCACTGATCAATTTGTATCAGTCCAAGGCATTTGATAAGGTTGACCATCAGTACCTGGCTGTTATCCTGCAGGCCGCTGGATTCAAACCTAACTTCTGCAAATGGATCAGCCTCCTGCATCACTCTCTGTGCTGTAGTACAGTTGAACAGTAAGCGTGGCATCTAAGTCTTTTCTCGGCTGCACAATATGCCGACACTGTCATTTTCAGGAGAAATCTAAATCTTTTCCCTGATTATATGATACCTGTCCTTTTCAGGACAAACTTAACTGATTTCTCGCTACACAATATGCTGATCCTGTCCCTCTCATGACAAACCTAAGTCTTTTCTTAGTTGCATGGTATGCGATATCTACCTGTCCTTTTCAGGACAAACTTAAGTGATTCCTCACTGCTGTCCTTTCTTCAGGACAAAATCTCAAGTCATTTCCCAACTACATGATATGCAGTAGAAAACTGTCCTTTTCAGGACAAATCTCAATCATTTCTCAGTTACCCGATATGCAGTTGTAAACTGACTTTTTCAGGGCAAAACTTAGTTTTCTCCCAGTTATATAACATGTGGTAGTTAACTGTCCTTTCCAGGGCAACTCAGTCTATTTTTGTTACATTATATGCAATGTTCATCTGTCCTCTTTGGGGACACCTTTTCTACCAATCCACTTGGCAATTCAGGCTTTACTCCCCAGCTTCCCATCATCTCATGGATCACAGTGGTTTCAGCCACCTACCCTGAGATAAAACTGCCAGTTAAACTCAACACACTGAGTGCCTATTGACCTTCAGCACTACCCAAGTTGCTTTAGTTTCATCTTTAGGCTACCAACTACCATCTACCCTGGGATATGACCACCAGCTAATATCAATTCAACACACCAACTGTCCATTAACCTTCAGCACTATCCAAGCTGCTCTGGTCATCATCTGTTAGTGTATCTAAGACCTAGCATGACCACCCAGGGTATTTAAAGCATCTTAATCTCTTTTTACTTTCATTGTATTTTTGCCAATAATAAATTTTAGTATATTTTTTATCTAAACTCCTTGTTCTAGTTATTCTTGCCTTGACTTGTGTCACTTCTTAATGTTTGTGGGTATCATCTAACATGGACATCTTGTCCCCTCAACAACATAAACAACAACATTGTTAGCACTCTATCCAAATTTACTGATGATACCAAAGTCATTTGACATGTTCCAAATGATGCATATACACTACAAGAAGACTTGCATTCTCTATATTGATGTGGCGCTATAAGAATGCTGATAATTTGAAGAAAAAAAAAGCTTAAATTAAATCAAAAGTGAATACAAAGACGAAGAAGGTAGTAGACAGATTGAAGGACATACTGAAAACAAGAAAAAATATACTTTTATCTTGTTTTCTTATTTTGTGAGTAAAGGACTTCACTAGAAAATAGTACTGAAATGCACTTAGGCATCTGGTTAAAGTGAAGCCCAAGAGACAATGTGAGGGGAGTGCGATAACATCTGTGAGTTGTCCAGGGCGGGCATTATTTTGTACAGAGACCACCAAGCTAGTCACAGATAATAATTCCATGGCTACAAGTAGGTGAAGAAGAGGATAAAAAGATGATTCTGTGTCACTTATTGATTGGGGTGGAAGATGTACATGTTGCTAAAGGAACAAGATTTTCTTAGGCTGGAAAATTTAGGTCAAGTGGGTTAAAGAGGAAAAATTGCAGACCAAATGTGATAATTAGGAGTAAAAAAAGGCAGATAAAAATTTTATGATGATGTTAAAAGTAACAACTGTTTTGTGTCAGGCATCCACAGGTCAGGTGTAACACCTATTCCCTGGATGGTGGCAGTGTGAGGAGCTAATATGAGGAAGTGAGAGGAAAATGAATATGCCCACTGAAAGGTACTAGTGTGAGGTGCGAAGTGGGGAGAAGATGGTGGAACAATATGTTGCTACTGCTATTCCTGCAGGGGGAGCTCCCCATATTTGGGCATGCAAATGGATTCCAAGGACACTGTCCAGATTGGATATTTGGAAAATCCTGGAACTCCAGATTGCATCAGACCTGACATTGATGTTGGGTGAAGGCCCATAAAAGCATTAGATCAGAGAGGAATTACAGACAGAGTAGCAGTTGAGGCATAATCACACTTCCATTACACCAAGAGGAGGTGATTGTTTTGCTGACCCCCATGTGATTTGTTGCCACAAAGAACTCCTGACTCATGCCTTGTTCCAGACTATTACATAAATTGAGCAGAGTGCCTTGATGAAATTGCCAAGTGGAAGAATTGAAAGTCTCTATATAATGACAGAGAGAGAGAGAGGGAGGGAGGGAGAAGAGTGCTTTGTCAGCATTCCATAATTTGCTGCCTAAAGTCTCCGACTTAGTTTGAAACCTTGACTGACTTGGAAATGAAGAACAAAGTGTCATGAAATTAGACTACAAGGGAATGGTCATTAGCCTGCATGCTTGTAGATCCTTATATGAAAAAGTGTTCCTGTATAAATCTCAGTTATATAAACCTTGTTGATTTACACAAATTTTGTTTTTTTGTCTTATAACATTGTCCTACATAAATGACACCAATCCAGTAATATCTGGCAATGATTCAATCCTAGCCTGCCCTATGATAAAAAAAAATAAAAAAAACACAATGTGGGACAGGGAGAGGCTTGGATGAAAGTGACCAACTTCATGGTTAGTTGCTAGATTCAATCACGGATGAACACACCAGTAAACTGCGGTCAGGACAGCATTGTCATGTAGTGCAGGGGCCAAGAGATCTTGCAGCGTTATATTGAGGAAGTGAGGAGTGTCAACTGTTGGTTGGTTTTGTTTAGCAACATATAAATATGAAGAGGGTAGAATTCTCAAAAATTTCATTAAATTAAGTAAATGGGGGTAACAGATGTATATTTTTGCCAAGACATTCTAAAAAAAAAAAAAAAAATTTAAAAATAATTTCATTCCATTTATCCTGAAAATTTAATTAAAATCCCACAATCATTTGATTTTTGCAAGAATTTCTAAAACAATGTTTTTTATGGAAAAATGATGCTAAATTTCCCAGGTTAATTTTCACTATTTTCTTTCAGAAATTAGTACACTCTTCCGGAAAGCGTTTTTTTTTTTTTTTTTGTACTTAATTTAAGAAAGTTAACTTTCAAATATATAAAAATAATACAAAAATTAATGCACAAACTTGGTAAAGTAGAAGGGTTGATTCTATTATTTCATTAGTTTTTACTTTTTACTTAGGTACCTCCAAAAATTTTCTAAAAAAAGCATACCATGATGAAAAAATGCCCCAAAGATAAAAACAGTTTTGTCGTTAAAATGTTTATTATTAAGAAGCAGAAGAAGAGGAAAGACCAAAGTATTTTTTTTAGCATTTTATTAATTTTTTAAAAATCTTTTCTAGCATAATTTAATTTTTGTTAAAAATCACGTTTTCCTTGCAACGATTAGTATGGGAAATGGTAAATTTTCATTTTAACACCCGAGCGCTAATATCCCTTCAAATTTTTCAAAAATAGTCTTATTTCCGTGCAAATGTATATGCTGAACTCAAATCAACAATTAGATATTGAAGAAACCTACCTTTTTGGATGTTAACGACACAAAAAAAAATCGAACTTTTTCCTGGTCTTTCGTCAGTCATTACCGATTTATTGATAAGTAATTCAGTGCTGACAATTTCCTGCGTAGTTATAAAATTTGACCCTATTACTTCCCTAAACAGGAAGTCCTTCAAGAAATTAGTACGCGCTTCCGTAAAGAAGCAATTATTTAATTTAATGTTTTTTTATTTTTCTTTAGGGTTAGGAGTAAAGGTTGGGGGAGGGGTTTTCTTTCTGTTTAATTTAATGTTTTTTTTTATTTTTCTTTAGGGTTAGAGGAGTAAAGGTTAGGGGAGGGGTTTTCTTTTTGTTTTTAAAAAAACTTAAATTTTTAAATTGATGTCAGCGCATACGTCCCCACATTCCTATTTGGAACGCATATTTTATAAAAGATCCAGAGAAAAAGATCAGTTGTCATGCAAATATAATTTTTAATTACATTGTTGTTTAAATCAAAAGTTTATTAATGTCAATTCTGATTAAAGATTAACCTATTTTATGATAATTTTTTTATCTTTATTGGTGCACTTACAAAATTACTTGGAAAAGGAAAAGAAAGAAAAAAGCTTCTTTTTTTTTTGTAATATAAAAAAAAACTTACCTTTATTTTCTCTTTTCATTTCACTGCGAATTTTTTGTGATACTTCAAATGCATTTTGAGGATTATTACGGTTTTGCGTAAAATTATGTTTGGAAACACATTCTTTATCTTCTTTATTTTGGGAACTCTCAGTATTTGGGAAAACAAACGAATTTGTTCGAAAATAAGATTCTGTGAAATTAATATTGTCTGCACTATCAGAGAGATGTTTGTGGATATTTTTCGAAGCGTTAGAATCACTTTTAACTTGTGAATTATTTGTAAAGTTATGAAAATATTGAGATTCAATAAAATTATCATTGGTAAGATCTATTTCTGATTTTTTTTTTGAATCAAAATGTTGAAAGTTCTGATGTGAAAATTTCTCTTCCAAATCAACAGAGTCGGTGTCGGAAAAACTAGGGTTTTGTGTTTGTTTTTGTGTATCGTTACTGATATTTTCTCGATAATTACCAAAATATTGACTGTTTATATCAGTATTATTAACTTCTGAATTGTTATTTCTAATTTCAACTGTATGAGCATTAACAACAGTGCTAGAACTTGGTGATATTTCTCTAGAACTGGGTTCAAAATAATCTGTATTGCTGTCACTTCGATTTGATTCTTTTTTTAGTTTTATTTTATGCGAAAATATTTCTCCGCCTTTGGATGGTATATTTTGCCAGTCAAATCTAATTTTGCCAAATTTAGTGCAAATATATTTTTCCAAGTCATTTTTTCGAACATCATTAGATATGTGTTTAGTTAAAATTGCCTCTTTAGAAAAATCGTCATTATTCGAAGGACTGCTTGATTGAAATGATTTGCTTTTATAAAAGTCATTTGCTGTAATCCCAAAGAAATCATCCTCATCGTCAGTAGAAGTAATTGCTAAACCTCGCCAAATCAATGTGCCTTTAAGAAAATTAGCGTTACTTGGGGAACCGAATAACCGCCTCAGTAACATAATGTTTTAAATTATTTAGAAGTCAATAAGTATATTTATGATTATAATATCTTGAGTTTTTTTTTTATCATTAACATTAACAACCTTACCACGTTTTTAAGACGGCCATCCTGTGTAGTTTTCTATCTCTATTACAGAAGAACAACCTAAAGCTGACGTAATTGCCTACAACACTACAGTAATTTAGACTAGAGAGTTAGAGTAAATTTCATAACAAAAATAAATACTTTTTAAAAAAAAGTTTTCATTTCACTTTAGAAAATAAAAATCAGTTTAAGCGACAAAAAAATCATTATGGTTACAAAAATAATGGGTAAATAAATGTTGGTTTGATTTCCCGAGCGCTAAAATTTTCCAAAATCGTCATAATTCCGTGCAAATGTACATGCTGAACTCGAATTAACAAATAAATTATATGAAGAAACCTTACCGTTTTGGAGTTATCGACAAGAAAAAAAATCGGACTTCTTGTTGGCCATTCGTCCCCCATTACTGCTATCATCAATTCTCATTCGCTGCGTAGTACCCACGCAGGCGTAATAAGAAAATTTGGCCTTTACTTCTTTTACAGACTTTCCTTGCAGAAAATCACTACGCACTACCGTAAAGATGTACATTTTTTTTTTTGGTTAAGTGTAGTTTTATTTATAACAAAAACAAATTAAATAATACAATAGAACCTTTTTTCAGTTTCGAATAGCAATGACAAATTAAAAGAACAATTTAAATAATAAAAATAAAGCATTTTTTATATTGTAAAATTGAAAATAAAACAAAAATTAATGCACAAATTTGGTAAAGTAGAAGGGTTGATTGTATTATTTAATTTGTTTTTAATTTGTCCCCTTTTCTACACAGAAAGACCCCCCCCAACCTTAACACCTAACTCTAAAGTTAATCTTTAGAGTTAGGTGTTAAGGTTAGGGATGAGTTTTTTTTTCTGTATAGAAAAGGGGACAAAAATTTATGCACAAACTTAGTAAAGTAAAAGGATTGATTGTATTATTTCATTTGTTTTTAATTTATCCCCTTTTCTACACAGAAAACCCCATCCCTAACTCTAAAGTTAATCTTTTTTAATTTGTCCCCTTTTAACCCTTTAAGTTATTCTTTAGGGTTAGGTGTTAATGTTAGGGGTGGGGTTTTCTTTCTGTGTAGAAAAGGGGACAAATCTAATTTTACAATATAAAAGATTATTTTTTTTTATTTTCAATTTTATTTTACAATATAGAAAATGCTTTATTTTTATTATTTATTTTAAATTGTTCCTTTAATTTGTCATTGCTATTCGAAACGGAAAAAAGGTTCTATTGTAGGAATGAAAAAACACTTTAAATTTTGACAATCATGCAACAGTCAAAACTCAAAAGTAAAACAAAATGAAATAACTTTGGCAATTTTGTTTAATCATAATAATTTGTATTAGCTTTTCTTTTCAGAATAATATGATTTCAGTGCCTTGAAATAGAAGGAATTTTTCAAATCAATGACGACAAATGCTGTTGCATATGCTCAAAAGCACAATTGGCGGCATACGGCCACAAATATGAAACACTCACTACCTCGAGGCGGTGTAGTGGTTAGTGCAACTTGTCTTGCTATAACAATTACGACTGAGTAATGAGTTCGATCCTCACTAGGTGCTTCATACTTTCGGCCTTGTGCCACATCTAAGTTATGCTTGGAAAATCACCACTCACTGATACTCGAAATCATTATTCACTGATTAACGATACACCAATCAAGAAAATATTTTAGCGGCTAAACGTGTTCTTCATAGTACGCATGCGCTGTCAACAGATAAGGGGGCGTTAATGTTGTGAAGGGCAACACCTATAATTTTTTTCTTGATGAAACGAAATATGTTTTGATTGAAACTTAAACCGAGATCTCTGCTTTTCTTTTACAAAATATATTTTCAATAATTAAATGAAATAAAGCAAAAGAAAAAAAGAAGATTAGTTTACGAAACTCCAACTGAAACTAAACATGTTTCTTTATATTTCATAATTAGTTTAATTAAAAAAATAACTTTTTAAAAAAGTTTGTAGTCAGGTTATCGTTATAATTTGGACGCGTAAACTATGATTTATTTAAAAGAAACTTCATTTTTAAGTTCTTTTTTATTCTAGAGACCACACTTTTCTATATTCTTTGAGTAAAAAAATGTTAATCATAGCTATTTACAAGTTTTGTATTGATTTATACATGAATAATATGTTACAAAAATTGTTGACAAATTTCGTTTCGCTTGATTTTGTAGTTTCCACATGCGATGCATGTTTACATTTCATTACGTTTACATTACAACATGTTTAGGAATTTTTACCGCTACTTTGGTCACTTTATTGTGGCCTTTCTTGTTACAGAACTCATTCTATTCAACTGTGCCATGTTTTATGGATACTTCATGATCAAAGGAGCACTTAATGCATTTCATAATACAAACGGAGGATTTTTAGACAAGCTTTCATCTAGCCAAAGTATCCGATCTCTACTTGAGGCAGCTAAGGATGGCGGTTTATCAAAATTACTTGAAGAAACGGTAGAGAGAGTTTTTTTAATCTCTTATCCAGATAGTGTCAATAAGAATAGTTTACCGAAAATTACATTTCTCGGCTTTGACATGTCAAATGCTGGTGAGATAGGTTTTATTTATCGTCGGATTCAATCCGGCGATTTTAAATTTACTCGTTTAGTGGTCGACATTGGAGCCAATGATGGACTAATTTCTAGCAATTCATTTAACCTTATACAACTTGGGTGGAGTGCTATCCTTGTTGAACCTGTCCCTTCACAAATGGATTTGGCAAAAATGAATACTTACAGGTTCGATACTTTTCATTTCTTCCTTTCATTTACAACAACAACAGTAAAGTAAACTAAACCTTAATAATTGTAAAAAAAAAGGCATACGATAAAATTTTTAAACTAGCTCTAGAAGGAATAATAATAATTGTTTTAAAATCCCAACACATGATTATTCAATTTTCATCAATACTTTTAGTTTTTTTAATATCATCTTGATGTTCCGTAAACTCCTGTCTGGACTTCCCAGAATGATCTTGTTCTTGATCTTAAATGTATTGTAAAATAATTAAGAAACATAAACAATTAGGACTTCACTACATTGAAGTTCTTCATTGCCAACTTTTATTTTTTTTAAAAAATCATTACTTATTAATTAATTCGATTGTAGAAAGCAATTTTTCTAATGTTTGATCGAATTAAGTCCCCCCCAAACCATTTAAAGTAAAAGAAAACATGTTTGATTTTGATGTGTTCTTTACTTTTTCTTTCTTAATTCGTTTTTTTTACAAAAAATACACTTTTTATTTCACAACCACATGAAAGACAAATTAATTCGTAAATCTATCGTTCCTCATAAGATCTTAACTAACAATATTTTAGGAGGCATAGAAAGAAAAAACACACTTAGATCTTTATGACTTATCGGTACCGGCAGATTATGATACAAGTTAGTTCGAGGCAAACTGGGAATGGGCAAAAAGTTTTTGACCAGTTTACCCACCTGTACGCATTCAGGTACCCCACATTAAATAATTGACCTGGAGTCGCATCCTGACTCAATGGGGAGTTTAGTACCTATATTCATTTTATTTTAACAAAAATTCTGAGAGAAAAAGAAGAGAAAAAAAAAGTCTTTTTTTGTTAAGAAGGAATTTAGTCATTTTCTAGTCACTTTTTTTTAGTCACTAAAAATACCCCCAAAGTAGTGTGTAGTGTACGTAACTAAATCTTTTTATTCAAATCGTTCAGTACTTTTTTAACCGATTCGTGAAATTCTCGTGTGCATTCGTTTAGTTTTCGTAACGAACAGTAAATTTATTTTAGAGAGTAAAACAAATGGGCAAATATATCCTGAAAAGAAAAGTGAAAATTGAAATAAATCATGGATCATTTGAATTATTCAAATTCAATTATTTTTTTGTCCATCCATGGATCCTTGGATATAATTTTTTTTTTATAGTCTTTTACATTGAATTTTTTTACTTGTTTTCCGCAACTTTAAAACAATAAACTTACTATGAATGAGTTGAAATGAAAAAGCATAAAAGTTAAATAAATGTTTATATAACAAATTTGAAAGTTTCAGGTCTACCGCGAACGTCATATTTGATTTTTTTTTTTTTTTTTTTGTAAACTTGTCTTGTCAGGTTATAAAAAAATGAAATCATTGATAACGTTACGGTAAAAAAAAATACAGTAATAAAGTATATTGATTTTGAATTTTCATTACCCATATAATTTCATCCCCAACGATAGGAAACAAACAAGTGCACGAGTTCAAAAAAGCAGATAGCACTTCTAATATTGAAAACACAAAATTCATAATAAATTTAGTTATACATAACCAACACTAGGGTCTTTTTACCACCACCTCCAAGACAATCGGAGATAGAAAGGAAAATAGATTCAACGCCCACTTCAGATACGGGGATTTATGAAATAAAGCGCCTGCAATTGTAACTGAGAATAGGGTCAACCCAATGTTGGTTGCCTGTGGTGCAGTAAACACCAGGAGTTACACCCTCAATATTTATTGTATAAAATACAATTATGGCACACGGCCTAAAATTGGGAATGTGTTAAAGGCTGATCTTCATTGACTACTCATTCACTCATAAGAAGAAGAACTCATCCATTATCCATCAATCCCCCATATATCATAATTCCGCATCCTCTCAGGGGAACCTACAAAAACGCACCACGTGATATAAAAATTTGATGATAATAAAAATTCCATACATAAAAATCTAGGGGAGGGGGTAAACCCCAAAACAAACTAAATATCAAATCCAGGAGTTACATCCTCTTCCACAACTAACTGTTGAGAGAGCACATTCTACTTACATTAGGTGGTGCTGACAAAATTTTGCATATGAATGGTACTGGGCAGGTATAGGCAATATTCAGCATTGGTCTGGGACTGGGAGAGCGAAATCACCAGCTTTTTCTCAGTTGAAACAAGCAATCTTGAAGGAACACTCATATTTGAATGGTCAAGAGGGTAGACAATAAGTATATTATTTAAAATCATAAAAAAAACATAGCACCTACTCAAATGTGGGTGTGTCCACTTAAAATAGTGGTTAAAGTGATAAAAATTTGTTTGATTAATAAATAAAAAATTCATTACTTTAGAAATTGCTTTGTGTTTGAGAATCTATGACTACTAGGATTTTTCTGAAAGGCACTATCCAACCTTGATTGATTAGCAATGTCCATTGCTGAGTTAGTATAAGCACACTAAACACAAACACATAATTGTGTATTTGAGCAGCAATCGCTCTTAATTTAACATACTTGTTGATAATACAAATATAATATCATGTACATGTAAAAAAAAGACAGTTTCTAGGAACTGACAGCCAGACACCAGCACATATGATTTGATTATAGTGGTGAAGGCTTTGTGCTGAACCAACCATACTTTTTTAAGGGCCAAATACAGAGACATGATGCACTACATGCAACAAGATCCCCAAACGACCCTCCGCAGGTTTTGAATTCAGAGTTGTTCTTCTAGACCAGTTCCCATCCAAAGAATTTGAACTCAATCTGAGCTGCTATCCACTTCTGTGCCTCCTACACACACACACGTACACACATATATATCTGATTTGAATAAATTACAAACATTATGTCTGCTAATTTTTAATAA
>CAXIWW010000820.1:5000-27500 GCA_964036315.1 Acanthosepion esculentum | reverse complement strand
TAATCTATATATATATATATAATCTATATATATATATATAATCTATATATATATATAATCTATATATATATATAATCTATATATATATATATAATCTATATATATATATATAATCTATATATATATATAATCTATATATATATATAATCTATATATATATATATAATCTATATATATATATATAATCTATATATATATATATAATCTATATATATATATATAATCTATATATATATATATAATCTATATATATATATAATCTATATATATATATATAATCTATATATATATATATAATCTATATATATATATATAATCTATATATATATATATAATCTATATATATAATCTATATATATATATATAATCTATATATATATATATATAATCTATATATATATATATATAATCTATATATATATATATAATCTATATATATATATATATAATCTATATATATATATATATAATCTATATATATATATAATCTATATATATATATATAATCTATATATATATAATCTATATATATAATCTATATATATAATCTATATATATATATATATATATATAATCTATATATATATATATATATATAATCTATATATATATATATATATAATCTATATATATATAATCTATATATATATATATATATAATCTATATATATATAATCTATATATATATATATATATATATAATCTATATATATATATATAATCTATATATATATATAATCTATATATATATATATATATATATATATATATATATATATATATAATCTATATATATATATATATATAATCTATATATATATATATATAATCTATATATATATATATATATATATATATATAATCTATATATATATATATATATATATATATATATATATATATATATATATATATATAATCTATATATATATATATATAATCTATATATATATATATAATCTATATATATATATATATAATCTATATATATATATATAATCTCTATATATATATATATAATCTATATATATATATATATAATCTATATATATATATATAATCTCTATATATATATATATATAATCTATATATATATATATATAATCTATATATATATATATAATCTATATATATATATAATCTATATATATATATATATATAATCTATATATATATATATATATAATCTATATATATATATATATAATCTATATATATATATATATAATCTATATATATATATATAATCTATATATATATATATAATCTATATATATATATATAATCTATATATATATATATAATCTATATATATATATATATATATCTATATATATATATATATATAATCTATATATATATATATATATATAATCTATATATATATATATATAATCTATATATATATATATATATATAATCTATATATATATATATATATATAATCTATATATATATATATATATATATAATCTATATATATATATATATATATAATCTATATATATATATATATATATATAATCTATATATATATATATATATATAATCTATATATATATATATATATATATATATATATATATAATCTATATATATATATATATATATATAATCTATATATATATATAATCTATATATATATATAATCTATATATATATAATCTATATATATATTAATCTATATATATATATAATCTATATATATATATAATCTATATATATATAATCTATATATATATATAATCTATATATATATAATCTATATATATATATAATCTATATATATATATAATCTATATATATATATATAATCTATATATATATATATATATATAATCTATATATATATATATATATAATCTATATATATATATATAATCTATATATATATATATATATATATAATCTATATATATATATATATATAATCTATATATATATATATATATATATATATATATAATCTATATATATATATATATAATCTATATATATATATATATATAATCTATATATATATATATATATATATAATCTATATATATATATATATATATAATCTATATATATATATATATATAATCTATATATATATATATATATATAATCTATATATATATATATATATATAATCTATATATATATATAATCTATATATATATATATATAATCTATATATATATATATATAATCTATATATATATATATATATATATAATCTATATATATATATATATATAATCTATATATATATATATATATAATCTATATATATATATATATATATATATATAATCTATATATATATATATATATAATCTATATATATATATATATATAATCTATATATATATATTATATAATCTATATATATATATATATATAATCTATATATATATATATATATAATCTATATATATATATATATATATAATCTATATATATATATATATATATAATCTATATATATATATATATATATAATCTATATATATATATATATATATATATCTATATATATATATATAATCTATATATATATATATATATATATAATCTATATATATATATATAATCTATATATATATATATATATATATATAATCTATATATATATATATATATATATAATCTATATATATATATATATATATATAATCTATATATATATATATATATATATAATCTATATATATATATATATATATAATCTATATATATATATATATATATAATCTATATATATATATATATATATAATCTATATATATATATATATATATAATCTATATATATATATATATATATAATCTATATATATATATATATATATAATCTATATATATATATATATATATAATCTATATATATATATATATATATAATCTATATATATATATATAATCTATATATATATATATATATATAATCTATATATATATATATAATCTATATATATATATATATAATCTATATATATATATATATATATAATCTATCTATCTATATATAATCTATATATATATATATATAATCTATATATATATATATATATATAATCTATCTATCTATATATAATCTATATATATATATATATAATCTATATATATATATATATATATAATCTATCTATCTATATATATATATATATATATATATATATATATAATCTAAATATATATATATATATATATGTATATAAAAATGAACAATTTACTCACTGCATAAATATTCCAAATAGTGTTTATGAAAACAATTTCATGTCCCTCTTGCCTTCAATATGCTCTGTGTCTGTCAAATTCTCCAAGTCCTCTTTCCTTATGTATTCTACAAATTTCAATTCTCTTTAGGATTCTAAGTATACATAAGTATCCCACAAGAAAATTTTATTTTCAATATATCTAAAAACTTTTAATACATACATAGAAGGCTTCACAAACACCAAAAAATTGTACCAAAGTTATCTTGATAGCTCAATGGACAACCAACTTATGACCATTCAAAATTTGTTGGAACTTATCAACTTGTATGCTATTGAGCCATAAGCGAATTTTAACAGTGTATAACTGAAGATGTCAGCTTCAAACAAGTGAACAATCATCATAAATGTAATGTAGTATGTAGTCTTGAAGTAAGTGATAATATTAATAGAATCAATAATTAAAAGATCAGATCCGCCCAAAGAAAGTGGGAGAAATTGTGTTCTCCAAAATGAAATAGTTAAAAACGTCACAGAAGGGCAATGTTGATTGTTCATGTAAGTTTCATTTCAACAATTAATGCCTTGCAACTTCTTGCTATAGTTTATAGTACAACAGAGGTGATTTTTTTTTTTTTTTTGTAGTACGTCAATAAAAACCTTTAAAACAGCTAGAAGTGCAATGTGAGAGTCAATTGAAAACAGGTCAAATGAATACCTAATCGATGTATCTAATTTTTGAAAAATTTTGAGAAATTATGTAATTTTTAACTTGTCAAAAAAGGACCCTAATGACTACAAAACTTCGAAATTTGTTTAATGAAATGAATGTTTGGACAATCCTTCAAACATACTTTAAACTCATTTATTTTCAAACTAAAAAAAACTGAAATGAATACAAATACGTTTATTGGAACTGTTGAAAAGTCTTAGGATAGTTGGAATTGTCTTTACTGTATTTTCTCTTCTAATGCAGTTTGAATTTGTTTATAAGACACTGCTATAGCCAATATTCCTGAAACAAGCCATATCCTATCATCACTTGAAAGTGATATTATATCAAAGTCTCATCTAAAGACAAATGTTGATGCCATTTGTGCACTATCATTCAGCAAAGGTCATCAAAAATAATTTCTGCTTTTGGTTGTAACTAAAATTTTGATTACTGCATTGGATAGAGATGCAATATCAATTACTTGATGAATGTAAAAGTTGGAGTAATCATATACTGCAACTCCTTGGACTTGGCTCTCGTAATTGAAAGTTAACCCATTGAGATTGATATGCTTGAATACTAAGATTCACTGAGTACCTTTTCTTCCCTGCCTTTTATTTTCTACTGTTAAATCTACCCTGTACAAGATCTGGGAGCCACTCGAGGTAGGGGTTACAGAATAATAGACAACGTACATACAGGTATGTGGGAAAGATGATGGTTAAAGTTAACTCTAGACTTGAAGAGGTTAAGATTGTAGTTATAGGGAAAACAACCACTTGGGAGTTAACTCCGCAGAGCAGTGGTTCATGGGAATAAGCTACTCTGGTGGAATGAAGGAATGTAGTTCATCTGAGCACTTTACCTGAAAATAAAAATAGAATAGAGAGAGGCTTGCAATATCTTGCCTGTGAGAGAGGGGCTGATTTAAGGCTGATCTGGCTCTTGTAGTGGATAGCATGAGGAGTCTAGTACTTACTGTAGCAGTACAAGGAACTGCCCATTTTAAAAAAATTTTTTTTTCATCTTTAGCGATGGTTCATATGTAAGAGTTCCACTGGAGGTCTGAGTTAAGTTTGAGGCTCAGTAGTTGCTCAAGGCATGATGCCTTCCTTCATCATGACTAGTGGTAGTTCAGGGTCTAATTGGCAATGACTGAATGTAACTAGTTTGCTTTTCAACTCCAACTGAGGTGTTAGAGCTAGATTGGAGAAGAGATCGGCTGCCAATCTTTGGTCATCAAAATGATGTGTACTCATATTCTGTTGTATCATCAGCATAGATATTCACAAATGACTGAAGTATACTCTTAGGCAGATCATTTATATAAAGTAAAAAAAGGGTTGGTCTGAGAAGTGACCCTTGGGGTATGCCTGCATTGATTGCTAGGGTGTCAGAAGACTGGCCATTAACACCTACCTTCAGGGACCTACCCATTAGGAAGGACTTTATTATTGAGAAGACTCTTCCTGTGATTCCAAAGCTACAAAGCCTGAACAGCAATCCTTTGTATCACACCTTTTCAAAGACCTTTGAAATATCTTATGCTATGGTCCTTGAAATGTATTTGTTGTCTAGTGTTTCACTGATTCTGTGAGTCATGGTAGTTAAGACATCAGTAGTGGATAGGGCAGATTGAAACCCATACTGCTTGTTGCTCAAGAATTTGTTCTAATTTAGGGGATCAATAACCATCTTGTTGATTATAGACTAAAAAAAGCTTGGTAATGACACCGAGACTGATGGGTCTATACTGAGAGGGGAATGAGTGCTCACTTGCATTCTTCAAAATCAGGCCTACACTTGACACTTTCCACAGATTTGGGATTGATTCTCCTTCAAGCAGCAGTTAAATAATTTCACTAAGATCAGAGATAGTTCCAGGTTGATATTCTTAACCACTGGGATTTTGTCTTTGCCAGTGGCTTCCTTAGAGTCAAGTCTTTTGAGACTTCTCAAGCTGTAATAAAAATACTACTGAAATTGTGCTCAGTGAGATGGAAGTCTGGAAGGGGATGTCCAATGCTTTCTAATGTTGAGTTAGAGGCAAAGATTGAGATGAGAAGCTTCGTCTTATCTGACGAGGAATATGTGAACTCGGGTCCATTTATAATAGTAGGCACAGCCACTTTGCCCCCATTCATAATTTGGTTGGTGTTGAAGGTGGAGATGAAGTTCCATTAAAAGTTATATCATGGTAATGTCTATTCCCTTCATTGCACAGTTTTTAACTGTATCCACATACATTGCAGGGAATTTGGGAACCTCTTCAGTTTGCTTCTCCCACTTAGAAGAAAACTACTTCTCAAGGTGTGGAGGTTATTATCAACTGTACAGAAGATTAAATGTAAATTTTATTAAATGCTAGTAGGGGCCTTTCATGTGGAAAGTACTAAAAGATTATATATAAACAGATACAAGCTTAAAAAAAGATGCTATGTTTATTTTCTTCTATAACAGCTTCAAGGGAAAAAATTACAGAAAGAACATGTTTTTTGTAAATGTATTAATTTCATTTTAAACTCAAATCAGTACTGATTTCTCATCAGGCTTTAATATTTCTTGCCCTTTTGAATTTTTGTGTATTGCAGGTTTTCCTCTTTCATTGTAAAAGAGTTCTCTGGTGTATTTGTTTAATCAAGGAAGTATTTTCCTTTCTCTATTATCAGTATTCCTTTTTGATTTTTATGTGCACATCATTTGTCCTGCTATTTCTCTTTTAAGCATATCTGCCTTCTTTGTAATGCTCATTCTTTCTATTTCTGCATGCTATTCATTGAGCAATTCCTCTTTTGACTGCTTGCATTTGTTTCCTATTTCTTGGTGTAATGTCCTGTATTCTGTACCATATCTTGGCATCGTTTATTGTCTCTTTTTCATCAGGTTGAGAATTTAATTTGTCATCCACTCCTTTTAACTTTTCAAGTTTTCTTTGGGGTGATCTAGTTTGCTGATATCATTAAAACTTCTCTTATTGTGTCTCACTTTGATTTTTCCATTCTCGGTTAGTACATTGTATCTGCTTTTAACGCTATCAGTATACATTTCTTTGCAATCTAAATCATTCAATTTGGGTGCTGCTTTGGCCCTTTTCAACTTATGTAACTTTAAAGTGAGAGTACACATCAATGGAAGGAGGTCACTTACAGTTGTTTTGTGATGTCAATGTACACTCATTGCCACTTTCGTAATGTCAGTGAATTCTTGTCACTTTCATAATGCTCATTGTAGTAGAGACTTTGTAATTGCAGATACAACTGTAGTAACACTGTTGAACAATACTGGTGTCAGACACCTTCAAATAACACTCACACTAATAGTACTTGCTCGATAATTCTCGCTCAGAAAGTAACCACTGAATAGTGATCCGAATAGAGAATAGTATAGTGAGTAGTATAGAGAATAGTGAACCATATAGTAATAGAGGATACAGTAGAAATAGTCATCAGTTAGTCACACCGATTCCCATATATACATTTCCTTTACCATTGCTTGATCTACTTAATTCAATAATGGGATCACCTGAGTTTGCTCTTTGGCAATTTGTGTTCAAACTCCAGTGTTGGCAGTGACACTTTATTTCTATATAACACCTCCCCTTTGAAATGACTTCTTCTGGAGTCTATATTTCTTCAGCTTCAGTTCAATATTCAAATGTTCCGTTGCTGTTCTTTTTCTTTTACTGTACCTCCTTGATTCACTAATATCTGGTGGCATGGATACGTCAAACATGTCATACAATATTTCCATTGTTAGCTCTTTTTGTGGACTTACTAAATCAGTGTATCTCCACTTTAACTGATTAAGGTGTCACTTATGTTCCCACCTTTTTGTCCCTGTATCATGTATGTTATTTTGCTGATCCATTTTTTTTATAATGCCATCTTCCCAGAATTTCTTTTTAAAAAAATAATTTATCTTCAGGATTGAAATATTTGTGTTGTAATTTGTTGTTTTTGCCTTGTGTATTGGTAATAATTTATTAAAAACAGACTTACTCTTCCTGGCGAACATCAACTCTGCAGGCAACATTCCAGACACAATGTTCGGGTTTGGTGTTATTCTGTAAACACTCGGAAATTGCTGAATCATTACTTCATCTAACTCCTCTCCCTTCAACTTTTTTAGTGCCCTTTTAAACAAACCGTTTCGCTTGTCCATTTGATGTTGGGTGATAAGGGTGAATTGTAATATGTTCTATTGCTAATGATTTGCAAAAAACTTAAATTCACTGAATGTGAATTGAGTCCTGTTATCTGAAATGATAGTCAGGAACACTGAACCTTGCAAAAATCTTGTGTAGGAAATTTATCATTACCACGGTAGTTGTTCTACATTTTAATATTTCTGGCCATTTGGTGTAACTATAGACTATCACTAAATAGTATGCTCTGTTTAACAGTCCTGCAAAGTCTGTATGTATTCTGGATCATGGCATGTTGCTTTTTGGCCAAGGTTTTGCATGATTTCACTAAATTTTCAATGTCTTATCCCTTTTGGCCAATAAGTATAACACGTCATTAAGGATTTCATTCTAGGCATTACTGGATATCCTATGTGAAATTCCTTTAACATAGGTTTTTGCAATGATGATGCTATCACAATTCTTTCTTTGTGCATAAGTACATTATTACATAATGAAAATGCATTATTTCCAATAATATTTTTCCTTTAAATCTTAATTGCTTCTTCATTTTCATTATAAAGTCTGCTTTTTCTGACTTTATTTCCTCTAATGTTATCGGCAGTTCTCTTACAGTATTGTATAATACATTGTTAATTTCATTTTCGGCCCTTATCGCTGCAATTACTGTGTCTTCAAGTGGTTTGCAGAATCTTGGTATTAGTCTAGACTATCTGTCTGCATGACTTAATTTTTTGGATGGTAGAAATTCCATTTTATAATTATAGTTCAATAGGATAGTTCCCCAGCACTTCAGTCTATTCGCTGTATCTGTGAGAACACCCCCTTTTTGATCCATATATGGACAATAATGGATGTTGGTCTGTCTGTAGTATGAATTCTCTACCATGTATGAATTTGTGAAACTTTTTCATGGCAAATATGATGGCCAAGCTTCCTTTTCTATCTGGCTGTAATTTCTTTCAGCTGCAGTTAATGATCTTGAAGCATGAGTTTTTCTGTGCTCATATTTGTGTAGTATAACTGCTCCAATACCCAAATCACTTGTATCTGATGCAACCACAATCTTTAATTTAGGGTCAAAATGAGCTAGTGACAAATCCAATGTTAAGACTTTCTTGATCTCTTCGAAAGCACTTTGACATTTATCTGCCCAATTCTATTTCACATCTCTCTTCAGCAGGTTATTCAAGGGTGCTCTTAATTCATGCGGATTAAGTGTGTGTGTGTGTGTGTGTGTGTGTGTGTGTGTGTGTGTGTGTGTGTGTATATATATATAATTGTAATTAGCAAACCCTAAAAATGTTTGTAACTTTGTTACATTTGTTGGAGTGGGCATGTCCTTTATTGCGCTGGCCCTTGAAGGATCTGATCATCAATGATTTGTCCTAGATATTTAAGTCTGGACATAAACAATTCACGTTTTTCTTCACTGATCTTAAAACCATATTCTTTAATTCTCTCACTTTTTATATCTTCTGTATATTGCTTTTGGATCTTACCTTTAATAAGTATGTCATCCAAATATGCTTGAGCACAATCCAAACTGGCAAGCATAGTGTCCATTATCTGTTGAAATATACTTAGTGCTACATTTATACTGAAAGGAAGTCTGTTAAATTTGTATAACCCTCTATGAGTGTTAATAGTTTTGAGCACTCTTCGTCTACTAGTACTTGTAAGTAAGCGTAAGTGTCTGACAGGTCCAATTTAGAAAAAAATTTGTCCCCATTCAATTTGGCAAAAATTTCCTCTGGACTTGGTAACAGGTAGTTATGTTGTTTTAAAGTTTCATTGAACCCCATTGAAAAATCTGCACATACACGGATTTTGTTATTTCTTTTTTTAATGTAGACTGTTGATGATGCCCATTCGGAATAGTCTGTATTTGATATCACACATAATTTTTCTAGTCTGTCCAATTCATTATTAATTGGATCTAAGGCTGCAAAAGATACACTCCTTTTTGGCTTAAATGTCAGTGTTACATCGTCTTTTAACTCAAACTTAGCTTCTGCTTTTGTGCATGTCCCTAGACCTGAGAAAACTTCTGGAAAACTCTTTTTCAGTTCAATTTTCAGTTGCTATATTAGTACTGGGTGTAACAACATTTATCTTGTTACAAAAAGAGTTAATTGGAAGGATCCAAAGATCAAACAATGCAAGCCAGTCTGTTCCAAACAAATTGGCAGTGTTCTTTAATACAACCGCTCCCCCCAAAAAGAAATATTGCAGTGAATTCACCCAAAATGTTCAATATCATTCCTGAGACTCCATGCACAACTTTATCAGAAGTCAATAAACAGGGTTTATCCATTTTTCTCCATGTTTGTTCATTTATGATAGTGATATCAGAGCCTGTGTCTAGTCGCAAGTTTTATTTTTATATCATTAATTTGCACAAAAACAAATTTCCTCTTTTGAGATGTTGTGTTGATTTCCCTTTTAGGCTTCTTCTCATTACTCCATGTATTTATCATGTTCACATACGTTTTATTTTTTCTCCATTTTTTTTTTTTTTTTTTTTTTTTTTTTTGTATCTGCAACATGTACTTTTGTGCCCTAATCTCCCACATTCATAGCATTCTTGAGAAAACAGTCACTTTTAAAATGTTTACCTGCACAACTGTGGCAAGTATTAGGTATTGAGGGGGGAGTATAGTCTTTTTTTCCTGTCCTGTTAGGAGTTGAAAAAATGTTTGTAGTTTTTTCTCTTACATGGCCGGACCTTATGTACCTGTGAATTGTCTTTTTCCTAAATCCTTGCAGTATCGAGTTTCAAATTTTGGTATCCATTTCTAATTTAGCAAGTATTCTGGATCTTATCTTCACATCCTTAGACCCTGTATGAATATCAGGCATTTAAATAAATCAGGAGTTAATTCATTTAACTTTTCACATTCTCAATTCATGACTCCTGTGTAAGTGACAAAATCTTCATTGTTGGACTTTACTAAATTAAGACATTGGTATCATGTATTAAATAATGAACTATTACCAAAAATTTTTGATAATATTAGAACAGTCTCATCAAAATTTATCTCCTGATTTTTTGGCAAAATATAATTTGCATGTTTTTCCTGTTCAGCAGGGGATACTTTCTTTAATAATAACCAAACTTTCTTTTCATCATTCCAATGCAGACAATCTCTTTTGAAGATCCTTTCATTATTCTATTATAAGCTGGAAAAGTTATCCCTTTATCTGGATTGTACACAAATTCGCTGATTGAATTAGTAACAGCATCTGAAGTGAATGAATCTGAAGTTTTTCCTTCCATGGTTTTGGTAAACAGCTCAAAGAACTTCTGTTGTTGTAGTTGCAATTGTAATTCATGTTTTTTGTTGCTGCAACTGTTGTTCTTGTTGCTTTTGTAGTGCCAACATTTGAATCCTGATAGTTTTTAATTTTTCCATTCTGCAGTACTCTGCTGAATATTAATGAATCCACATGTAAGTTCAATGAATCCTTGCAAATCCTTGTGATGTCAGTGAACACTCACTGCCACTTTAGTAATGTCAACGAATACTTGTCACTTTTGTAATGCTCATTGTAGTAGAGGCTTTACTATTGCTGATACAACTATAGTAACATCATTGAACAATACTGGTGTCAGTCGCCTTTGAATAACATTTGCACTAATAGTACTTGCTTGATAATACCTGCTTGGAAAGTAACCACTGAATAGTAATTCATATAGTGATCCGAATATAGAATAGTATAGAGAATAGCGAACTGTATAGTGATAGAGTAGAAGTAGTGATCAATTAGACACTACGCTAATTGCCATATATACTTTTCCTTTACTTAATCAATAATGGAATCGGTTGAGTTTGCTCTCTGGCAATCCGTGTTCAAACTCTGGTGTTGGCAGCAACTTGGGTATGCTTTACAGTGTAAGACTACATTTCTGAATCTCTTAAATCTTTCTTATATAGTCAATTTGATTTTTCATTTGTCCCTAATGGACAAGAAATGTCTGTAAGTGTCTTGGATGTTCTTGAAACCAAGTGTTGGCTACTACCTGGTCTTTAGCCATGGACCCTTGGAATCCTCCACCTTTATTACATGTTTCTACTCAGAATTTGCTGTTTCACTATCTCACTATTTCCCTACTTTGGCATTCAGGTCTACCATGATAATTGTAATTTCCTGCAATTTGGATTGAGCCTTGCCATTGTCCAATGTTTAGTAAAACTTTCTCCATGCTTTGGTGCATATACAATTACAATGGATATATTAAAAGGCTCCCTTTTTAGTTTAAAACAAGAACCTTATCAGATAACTGACAGTTTCCTAGAACATATTTCATGTCTTGGCCTGGTATTAGTCCTTTTTTTTAATAGCCTCTTTTTTCTCTCTGCCTGCATATATGATCTTGTTTGTCATTGACAAAACTCCATTAGTTGCCCACCTAATTTTGCATACTTGTAAAATATTAATATTTAGCCTATTCATTTCCTATTTTATATTCTTTTATTGTAATTGACACCAAAAAAGCATTCTATTAATCTTGGCATGAGTAAAATACAAAAGAATCGATAATATTGGGTTTTTCACTTAATTATAACAATTTTTTAACAGATTAAATTAATAGATAGACAGAATTTGATAGAAAATTGTGTTAAAGATTTAGAAGAGTTTGCCATTGAAAATGTTTAAAGAATGTAGAATATATATTTGATAAATTGAGGAAAATATTTAATGTAATTCTTGTGATTAATGTTTGAAAAAATGAAACAAAAATTGAAGTTTTGCCATTGTTTAGATATTTAATCCTGTTCTTTTATTGCTCTCTCTGTTTCCTTTACTCTCAGTAACCCCTTGCATTCTAGAGGCTTTATCACCTTGCTTGAAGTGAAATGATTAAAAAACAGAAAATCTGAACTTTCTCGCTTGGCTAGATGAACTGCAAGGTTGTTTTTCACTATTCTGATGAATTCTTATTTGAGTTCATTAAGAGTTATTCCTCTTTAACTTGATCAATTTTTATCTAAATCTCTTTAGAATACAGATAATGAAGGTTTGCTGAAAATGTTTTCATTTGTATATCACTCAATTAAATCAAAATGTTTTTTTTAAACAATTTAATCAGATAGGAAAATTATTTTTTTGTGTGGAAATGCTGTGTTAAAAGAAACTTTTGAACTAGACTAGTTGCAACAAATATAGGAAACAAAGTGCGGATAAAGTGTAATTGATTGAAAATTTAAAAGGAAAAAGGTGGAGGAAATTTTTGTTCTTCCAGGTACAGGTTGAAAATAATTAATCAAAAATTTAGTTAAAAAAATAAATCAAAAAATATACTTCCAATTTTTTTAAAAGTTATATAAGGTATTGTAAAATAGAAAATGTCTACTCTTTCATCCAACAATCATGGGCCCTTTTTGGTATGTAGTTGCTATATCACTGACCAAGGTGTACATGGCTGCAATTGTATATCCGCACTCTCCTGTCTACCCCCACCCATCTAGAAATGTCTGCCTGCATCTGTCCCTCCCTCTGTCATTCATTGGTATATTAAGCTACTTTCCCTCCTCATCTTTTTTATGGTATATCCTTCACAAGTGTTTGATAAAGGAATTCCATTGATAAAACCTTTTGTGGTTGTTGCTCAGGGTTAAATTGTTTCAGTGTTTTAGATATTCAGTAAATTTCCTATGGCTGTAATAACTTTCAAATATTATGGCATTGTTCACAAATCTAATAATCAAACTAAACAGGGATGAAGCATCAGAGCTTGATTCAACTGCAAGTGCAAATGTATGAATGCCACCCTCCCGCTTCTTTGCATATTTACTATAAAACTGAAGTTAATAAGAGGTTCTTCAGGAATTTTTCCTTTTTAATGATTCAATAATCCTTTTCAAACAATCTTTGCATCAGTTATGGCCAAAAAACTGGCTTTTTGTTATACATAGGGAACTGAGCAGAACTAAAACCACACTATCTTAATTCTTGCATGATGGCAAATTTTTGTGACATGTTTGAAGAAAATTAGATAAGAAATTAAGTTTTTATTTTAGTAAGAAAAACTTGATTTTTTTTCTCCTCGTTTTTTTTGTAATTTTTTGTTTGAAGCAATGTCACATGAAAGCTGTCGAGCACTCTACATAAACCTTGTAGCATGAGCTATATTTTACATTAAGTGCAAAGGACATTAGCTCATCCAGTAAAAATTTTGTTTGCGTGTAGCTTTGCCTTGATTTTTGCAAAAAGTCCTACCCACCTTCAGTTTTATCGATATATATATATATTTGAAAAAATTTTTTTTTCTTCTGCCAAACTGGGGTGGTGGGTGGAGATTGAAAAGTTGGTTTTGACCTACCTTGGTAAATTTGCAACGTGTGTACAATTTCATTGAGATCGGTCAAGAAATGTGGATGTGCATAAATACACACACACCTGTTTTATAGATATAGATAAAATGGGACAACTACTCTTAAGAATGCTGTTAACCAGTTAGCATATATAAAGTTAGTCTCAACTATTTAATTCCACTTGAGAGTTTTTTTCTGTAAACTATTTCTTAATGTTATCTAATAGTAAGTTTATAATGTCTTTTAAAACATGTAAATACAAACAATATCAATCAAATAGAATATTGTCACTATTGATCACTTAATATGAAGATCAAATTTTCTTTTTAAAATTTTGAAATGGGCTCTATATATAACATTTGCTTTCAGGTTGGTGATTAAAGTTATTTCCCCTTGAGCAGGAAACCAAATTAATGCTTATGCAAATTAAAAATTTACTTTTAATCCTTCATAGCAAATTCATTATCAGAGAAAACTTTTTCATTTGCAAGTATCTTATTAACAAATAGAAATTTACTTTATACTAAAATTATAAGGTTTTTATTCTTTTCAATTTGACATTTTAAAGTTTTGTTTTAAATGACTTTTAGCTAATTAAGAGAACAATTAAGATTGAAAAAGTTAGAAAGGAAAAGTTAAAATAAAACATTTCTTAATGATATATTTTTGTATTGATATCTCTTTTATATATAGAACTTTTTAACCTTTAATAGTGTATTAGGTCTGTTATAACTTTTCATAATTTTATCCATCACTTTTAATTAAAATTTCCTACTTACATTTCAAGAATTGAATCTGTAATGGTGAAAATAGTAATAGTCAAAATCCTTTTCGACTCTTTCAGACAAATACTGATATAAATTATGCTATTCTTTTCCTAATACCAACTGAAATTACTGTTAATGACAAAATTAAGTCTATGATTAAAAGAAAATTTGTGCACATGCAAATTGTGAGACTTATACAAGTTACATGATTTCTAGTTTCACTTGTAAATGGTTGTAAAACTTAAAATTTATTTTGAAGCATTTTACTTACAGTTTAAATGTCCTTTTTTCTTCTAGTATTAATAATTTGGAATTTGTAAAGTTGATTGTCACTATTTTTCATTTTGAAAATCTCTGGTCTTAATTTGATGCTTATGAAACTTGCTGGCATTTTGTTGAAAATTTTGGGAGTGTATTATGATGCCGAATATATAGTCTGAACAATTAACTTACTAAATATTTTCAGTTGTGTTTGATTTGGTTACTAGTGTCAGAAAATCTGTTCATCTGGTTTAATTATAATGTTGATATTGAACATCTAAGTATTTTGCTTTGTGCATGTATGTGGGAGGGGTAATAATGATTATTAATTGATGTGCTAACTGTGAAAACACTGTAATTTCTGTGTCAAGGTAAATTTGTTAATAACAACTTGTTTAATATATAAGCTTAGTTTAGAGCAGGAAATAAACCAAGTATTGCAACTGAAATTCTAATGCATATATTATACAAAATTTATGGAATTCAAATTTTGATACATTAAATCAAAAAGGCATTAAAAATAGCAATAAATGGAATAGGTGTGTGTGTGTGTGTATATATATATATATATATATATATATATATATATATATATAATTTTCAAAGTATTTTTTAAAATCAAATAATTATGATCTTGTTAAAAACAGTTTGGGATTATTTTTCATTGATTCAAATTCTTTTAAATAGGCATTAACTATATAATTTGGATTTTTAACTTTATCCACTAAATTGCTTTGAAGCATAAATTATATTTTAATTAAGGATTTAGCTGTCTTACCTGACTGATCTCTTAAATTGTAACCTGAAAATTGTGAATGTGATTGGTTACTATATAGTGAGTCTATGTCTGTTTTTAATTAATGTTAAATTCTTAGTTGCAATCAATTAATATTTTTTGTTTTAAATGCTGTTGAGATTAAGTTGGGGAATTAGATTTCACATGCTTTAGACTTGCACCACCTAATGATTAGACAATGTAAAAGTAATTACAAAAAAAATCTTGTTAACTGCCATTTTATGCATTTCTTCATATAAAGCAAATTTTTAAGATCAAAATAATGAGTGCTTGAAAATACCACATATTAATTTTTTTTTTTTCATATTAGCATTTATAATTATTCCCCAATGTTCCACTGTACCATTCCCATTCAAGTTATTTTATAACTTAGATTAAGAGAAAGTGTATGTATATGATTAATTTAGGGAGAATAGCCTATTTTATATAATAGTATATGACTGTTTTATTGAGAAAAGCTTCCTTATTCAATTCTTAATAAAGATTATATGAAGTACTACATAATTCATAATTTTAAATAGCAAATTGGTTGGAATGTAGGAATTTTTATGCAATAATGTTGGATTTAGAGATTTTTCAATGATAATAGGACTAAAAATGTACATATCTGAAGATCTATTAGCTGTGAATCTCAAGTATTGAAGTGATGTGAAGCTATCCTGACTTAATTTGCCATGTGGAGAATTAGAATTGGGTTTAAAAACTGACCTCATGATTTTGGTAACAATTCTCATTTCTAAGCTTTATATATAGATATTATTTTAATTTGATTATGGGCCAAAAAAACCCTTAATTTTACTTAAGGTTATTTGTGATAATGATTCACTTTAAATAAAAAGAAATAGGGATCCAACCAAATAGTCATGTATACAAAATTTTAAAGATTTTTGATGAGAAATACAAACCCAGTGTATTATCTGCTCATGAAACTGTTTAATAGATCTCAGTGTGGTGATATTCCACTATACATGAATAGGCTGATGATGGTATGGAACTAATTTCAGCAACACCAGTAAATTTAGAACAGTAATAATTATTTTGTAAATGAAACTATTGTTCACATTTTATAACCTTGTTGTTTTTAATATATTTCCTTTTAATATTGCTAAGGTTATAATCTTTAAAATCAGTGGGCAGACTGTTTTTTTGCCTTTAGCTACATATCCAACTCCATTGATGCATTTGTTTCTTACTCCAAATGAAAACCTTGTCTTCTGGCTAATTAATCTATTAATATGCACTCTTTAATGGCCTTTATAGATAATCCTATGATTTGTAAACGTTTTTACTCTCTATTTACCTTTCCACTTCAATAACAAAAAAAACAAACTTGCAATGTCTTTATCAGAGGTGTAACCAATACACTGAGTATTTGTTAATGAAAACCTTGACAGCTTCTATTTTGAGACCTGTTTAATTTCCTTGATTGCAAACATTCTTTTAGAAAGGTTAAGAGTACAGCTGAAAACAATGTTTTTCACCCTTTAAGTAGATAACTTGATTCAGTATGAAAGCATTTAATTGGTTTTTGAATGATTTCAATTTTGTAAAGGATGTTATAGATTGGAATATTGAAGTTTCATAAAGTGTTGGTCAGCATTAATCTAGAGTTGAGATGAAGATACTAAAATGATTAAGATCTCTGCACTTGAGATGTGTGAGGGCAAGTATATTATCACTAATTTTGTTGAAAGTAATTTTAAAGAATATATTTAAAAGAAGTTTTATAAATATTAACTTGCAATGATACCTGGCGTTGACCAGAGGATAAAAAAAAATCTTCAAATATAACTCTTTAAAAATGTATTTCTTGTAAAATAACAAAAAATTACTAATAAAATTTTACATTATTTATACCTAGAAAAGTAATTGTTACTGAAAAAAAATATTCTCATGTCAAAACAAAAAGGATTTAGTCCCTTACTTTGTCAGGGCTTCTAGGTGCACAACATTAGCACAAAGTTGGAGAAACTCTAATCTGAAAAGGTTGTTTGAGGATCGAACTCTGTAACAACGAACATAGAACTGGCCATGGAAAAATCAATGGTGAAGTTAGTTTGAAACCAGTGATCTTGAATGATTGTCTCTGTACCTTGTTGATTATCATAGCAAAGCAGAGCTTCACTAGGATATGAATTCATTTGAATTCAAAGTTGTAAGACTATTGAAATTATGGTGATCCTGGAAAGAAACACTTCTTTTTTGCTTACTCCACTTAGGATACATGTCTCAATGACATGGGAGAAGCTGCTTGACAGAGTGAGTAAGTCGTTGCATAATTTTGGAGGGTTGAAGTTTTTAAGAATCATGATAGGTGTTCAAAATTTTTTTTGAAGCCTGTGGGGAGAAACACTAGGCAACCCAAGAAAGTTATAGTACTCAGTTGGGTTCTGGAAAGTCTGTGAAGTTAACTTGTACAGTTGGACCTTCTGAGGAGTGGTTTCAATAACTTTGAAGCAAAAATACTTTGCTCACAGAACCTCTGGTAGTTCCTGTAGCTTTAAGCAATTTTTTTACTTTTAAAAGTTTAATACTTGAAAAGTTTAGAAATTATGTCAGAAAATATTTTTCAGCATTACGCATTGTTTTACAAGCAAATTTTTTTTTTTTTTTTTAATAAGGTCAACACCACTTATTCTAGCATAAATTTGCTGGATGACCCAGAACATATAGAAACATGGATAAGAACTTTTGCTACATTTACAAGAATGAAAAAATCAAGAGATACAAAGACCAACAGAGGAGTGAACAAGATAACTGATTTATTTCTTGCTACTGCTGGGTGTGAAACTGTGAAGGAAATTTCAACCATGTGTTACCTGAGCAAATTAGAAAAAATTACATTTGAAGAAATTATTAAAATTATAAATAAGAACATATGATCAAAGAAAGAAAAGATTGGTCATTGCTGAAAGAACCAAGTTTTTAGAGATAAAATAGCGCCCAATGAGTCCATTATACAATACTTACATATATTAAAAGAAATAGCCAAGTATTGTGAATTTGAAAAATTAGGAGCTTGGGAAATTACTATAGAAGATGACTTAATCCTTCTCAGAATAATTGAAGGCTTGCAAGACCAAAACCACAAACAAAAAAATACTAGAATGTCTACAGAGTAGTAACATGAGTTTGGAAGCTAGCATTAAGTTTTTACAACAATTAGAGTTGATTAGAAAACTTAATCAACTGAAACAAGAATTCGAGGCATACAGGACGAGCACGACCAAATCCATAATTAAATGTAGATATTGTGGAAAAAATCATGAAAGAGACAAATACAAATGTCGAGCTGTAGGAAAAAATGCTCAAATTGCAAAAAAAAACATTTACAATGAATACACAAAAAAGGAGTAGAGAAAAAATAAGGATAAATGGCCAAATATTTAACATGCAAGTTGATACAAGCAGTTAAGTAATGTTGATACCAAAAAATTTCTGGATAAAATTAGGACGATCTAAAGTAAAAAAAAAAAACAAACAAAAAAAACAGCATCCAATTAAAGCAATTTGATGGAATGACTATAAAAATGGGTACATTTCAAGGTAATTTTGAAACTGACAAGTGTTTAGAAATAATTCCCATTACAGTTGTAGAATGTGAAAAAGTTCACAGATTACTAGGAATTGATGTATTAAAAGTAGATACAGCAAGACTAATCAATTCCATGGAAGCAGAAGAAAATGGAATAGGGTTATTAAAAGGCTGTAAAGAAAGCGTTTGACTAAAAGGAAATTATCACCCAAAATATATAGTCAAGAAAAGTTCCAATTCATATGCTACCTTTGGTAGAAGCCAAATTAAACAAAATGATACCACAAGGCATACTAGAAAGAGCAACTCAAGGTGGTAGCAATTGGGTGTCACCGATAGTAGCAATAAAGAAACCTGATGGAGACTTAAGGATTTGTGGTGATTACAAGATAGGGGTAAATCACCAGATATGTTCAGACTCTTTTCATTTGTCAAATATTGAAACTGCAAGTCATGAGTTAGCAAAAATCGAACACTTTGCAAAAATTGATCTCAAGGCAGCATACAACCAAATAGAAATTGACGAGAAATTCAAGGAAATCACAATGATAAACACTCTTATAGGCTTACTAAGATGTACTTGTCTACTGTTTGGGGTAAAGACTTCGAGTCATATTTTTCAAAAAACAATTGAAAGGGTTTTATTAGGAAAATAAGAAATGTAATAATATATCAGGATGATATATATCTAGGGGAAAGAACTAAAGAAGAATTAAAATATAAAACTGAGCAAATTTTAGTGAGATTTAAAAAGGTAGGTATGGCTCTAAATAAAGAAAAGTGTAATTTTGACTGTAAGATCTCTTATTTAGGATATCAAAAGAAGGCCATATTGCCTGATGAGAGACTAACAAAGAAAATTACAGAAATAGCTGCTCCAACAAATAAAAAAGAATTAGAATCCTTTTTGGAACTGATAAATTTTTATAGTAAATACATACCAAAATACAGTGACATAATAGAGCCATTTGCAAAGATATGCAAAAAAAAAAAAAAAAAAAAAAAAAAGAATGAATTTAACTGGACACAAAAACAAACTATCGATTTTGAAGCACTAAAGGAAATACTGAGGAACAAACCAATAAGTTTTTGATCCACAAAAAGTAACGTTAACCACAGACATGAGTGAAAAGGCGATTGCTGCTATTCTATCACAAGAACACCCAATCATTTATATATCAAGGTTAGTATCAGCAGAAACTAACTATTTGAATATTGAAAAAGAAGCACTAGCAATTGTATGGAGCATGGAAAGGGCACAAAACTTTACAATGGAAAAATAATTCTTCTTAAAATCGGGCCACAAACCATTAGAATTCATATTTAAACCAAGAAAAGAATTGCCAAAATTCACATCATCAAGGATTTTAATATGGGCAATAAAAATCATGGCATTTGACTTTGGCATAAAAGGGAACACTATCCCTTATATAGATGCTTTATCAGGATTACAGTTCAAGAATGAAACAAGAAAAACAGGAAAATGTTGAAAGTAAAATAATACACTGGGTAGAAATGGACATTCTTGCTCTAAATAGACTCAAAATAGAAACAAAGCAAGACCCAGTATTAAGCAAAATAGTAGAGAGAATAAAAAATAATATATGGAGCAATTGTTCAATGGCAGAGCGACTCTTTAAAGAAACAAAGCACAAACTAACCATAGAAAATAGCATAATATGAAATGGGGATATAATAGTAGCTCTACAAATACTGAAAGGGGACATATTAAAAGGATTACATGACTATGTGCATTGTGGCATAAAAGCAACACAAAAAAGACTAAAGTTGCAAGCTTGGTGGCCAGGATATTCATAAGATGTAGAGGAATATATTAAGAGATGCCTGAAATGTGTGGAAATAAAAAAAAAAAAAAAACTAAAAAACTTCAAGCAAGCAAAAATTCTCTCATGGCCTGGAAGCAGAGACATGGCTTAGGGTTCACATGGATCATGCACATATCAAAGATAGAGGATTGTTCTTAGTGGACTCATATTCAGGATGGCCAGAGGTTATCAGAGTAAAAGACAGAAAAGCCACCACAATAAAGGAAGTACTAAGAATTATATTCTCAAGGAATGGAGTACCCCAGACAATAGTCACCGACAATGTACCTGAATTTTGTGATGAGAACTTGTGTGTGTGGTTAAAAATTGGATGCATCCCATACAAGACACCACCGTATCACTTACAATTTAATGGCATTGTGGAAAGAATGGTACAAACTGTGAAAATGGGATTAAAAGCTTTTCACCACTTACTCAAAGCATAGAAGCATATCTACCAAAAATACTCCTCAGTTACAGATCCATTCCACATATGGGAAGAAAACTGAGCCCTTCAGCATTAATGGGAAAACCAGTTAGAACCCCCATAACTATGTCCTTTGCAACATAAGAAAAGGTATGGTATTGAAAGAATAAAGAGGCTGATCCAGAAGACGCAAATTTCCTGATACAAAAAGGACACAACATGGCTATCCTTGAGAAAAAGGGACAAAATATACTGGCACATACAGATCAGTTCAGAAGCAGAAATGAACTGGATGATGTACAAATGGAAGATCAAGAACAAGAAGAGACAGATAGTTACAAAAGTGGAACAGAGCAGGAAATAGAAGAAAGTAACAATGAAAAGACTGATAAGTATGAAAAAGAAAGTGAAGAGACCAAGATCACTATTAAAGAGAAAACAAGAAAGAAAAGAGGAAGGAAATACAGTACAAGAATAATCAGGAATAGTAAAAGAAAAAACAAGGGT
>CAXIWW010000819.1:82500-85639 GCA_964036315.1 Acanthosepion esculentum | reverse complement strand
AACACACACATCCATACATATTATATATAACACACACATACATACATATATATATATAACACACACATACATATATATATATATATATAACACACATACTACATATATATATATATATAACACACATACATATATATATATATATATATATAACACACACATACATATATATATATATATAACACATATATATATATAACACACACATACATATATATATAACACACATACATATATATATAACACACATATATATATAACACACACATACATATATATATAACACACACATACATATATATATAACACACACATACATATATATATAACACACACATACATATATATATATACATGTAACATGTATATATGTAACACACACACATATGTAATACACATATATATATGTGTAACACACATATGTAACACACACGCACACATATATATGTGTAACACACATATATGTAATACACACATATGTAACAGACACACTTATGCATATGTAACACACAGACATATGTAACACACACCCATATGTAACACGCACACACACATATATATATGTAACACACACCCACACACATATATATATGTAACACGCACACACATATATATATGTAACACACACACACACATATATATATATGTAACACACACATATATATGTAACACACACATATATATATATATGTAACACACATATATGTAACACACACATATATATATATAACACACATATATGTAACACACACATATGTAACACACACA
This sequence comes from Acanthosepion esculentum, assembly GCA_964036315.1. Taxonomy (NCBI): domain Eukaryota; kingdom Metazoa; phylum Mollusca; class Cephalopoda; order Sepiida; family Sepiidae; genus Acanthosepion; species Acanthosepion esculentum. The sequence goes on along the minus strand of CAXIWW010000819.1, from coordinate 84,871 downwards.
CATACATGTTACACACACACATACATGTTACACACACACATACATGTTACTCACACACATACATACATATGTAACACACACACATACATATGTAACACACACACACATACATACATATGTAACACACACATACATATGTAACACACACATACATACATATGTAACACACATACATACATATGTAACACACATACATACATATGTAACACACACACATATACATACATACATATGTAACACACACACATATACATACATACATATGTAACACACACACATATACATACATACATATGTAACACACACACATATACATACATACATATGTAACACACACACATACATATGTAACACACACACATATACATACATACATATGTAACACACACACATATACATACATACATATGTAACACACACACATATACATACATACATATGTAACACACACACATATACATACATATGTAACACACACACATATACATACATATGTAACACACACACCATATACATACATATGTAACACACACACATATACATACATATGTAACACACACACATATACATACATATGTAACACACACACATATACATACATATGTAACACACACACATATACATACATATGTAACACACACACATTATATATATATATATATATATATATATTATACTCATATATGTCCTGTTTTGCGCAACTTGGAATATTTTAATCAGTCTTGAGTTTCCAAATATAAATGTCCATTTCTGAACCTCGCAAACCACGTACGAAAGAATCTCCATTAACGACACGTTTGTTTTTGTAGAAATTCTATATTTTTCTTCCTTTCCAGAGTTAAGTGTATCAATTGACGAAAACCCGTCTCATATTCCAGTTTTTCCTTTTAACGTAAAAACATTTAAATGCCAAAGTCCATAAACGAAATGTATAGCAAGAGGTTCCTAAATGGCCCCTTTCAAAAGATGTCGTTAAATTTCGATCGCGTGTGAAACCTAATTACATGTTCAAACGCCACCTATTAAAAAGAATTGCTTCGAATTTTGTTGCGAACTCAACAGAAACGAAGTTTTAAATGACAACCTTCCGAACAACGTAATATCGCCGACAAATGCAAAACATTTGCTCTTTAAGACTTTAGTTGATTTTTGCAGTTCATTGAATTCCATCGACTTTCAGTCTCATTCTTCGAAATTTTCATTTTGTTCGTCAGATTTGAGAATAAATCAATTTTTCTCTTCTTTAAAAAGTAAAAATATGGGTAATGAATATTCATTAGTTTGCCAAGAACAATCCTTTCATTAAAATATTTCTAAATTGTCTTGCGATCCTGGATATCATTAATTGCCCGGGAGATCAAGGTTTAAAGAATTCATTGTTCACGTCAATGTTGACATTATGGGATGTCATAGTTTGAGATGAAATAATTATTTTTGTTAGGTGAGTAACGCTTGAAAATGACTAACATTTTCGGCTAAGATGAATATTCACCAATGATTTTTCTCAAAGAAAAACACACAGAGAAAGAAAAAAACAGAATAGACGGAGAGAGAGAGAGAGAGAGAGAGAGAGAGAAGAGAGAGAGAGAGAGAGAGAGAGAGAGAGAGAGAGAGAGAGAGAGAGAGAGAGAGAGAGAGAGAGAGAGAGAGAGAGAGAGAGAGAGAGAGAGAGAGAGAGAGGTACGGGAGAGCCAGAGAGAGAGAGGTACGGGAGAGCCAGAGAGAGAGAGAGGTACGGGAGAGCCAGAGAGAGAGAGAGAGAGGTACGGGAGAGCCAGAGAGAGAGAGAGAGAGGTACGGGAGAGCCAGAGGGAGAGAGAGAGGTACGGGAGAGCCAGAGGGAGAGAGAGAGGTACGGGAGAGCCAGAGAGAGAGAGAGAGAGGTACGGGAGAGCCAGAGAGAGGGAGAGGGAGAGGTACGGGAGAGCCAGAGAGAGGGAGAGGGAGAGGTACGGGAGAGCCAGAGAGAGGGAGAGAGAGATACGGGAGAGCCAGAGAGAGAGAGAGAGAGAGAGAGAGAGAGAGAGGTACGGGAGAGCCAGAGAGAGACAGAGAGAGAGAGAGGTACGGGAGAGCCAGAGAGAGAGAGAGAGAGAGAGGTACGGGAGAGCCAGAGAGGTACGGGAGAGCCAGAGAGGTACGGGAGAGCCAGAGAGGTACGGGAGAGCCAGAGAGGTACGGGAGAGCCAGAGAGGTACGGGAGAGCCAGAGAGAGAGAGAGAGAGAGAGAGAGGTACGAGAGAGAGAGAGGTACGAGAGAGAGAGAGAGAGAGAGAGGAACGGGAGAGCCAGAGAGAGAGAGAGAGAGAGAGGTACGGGAGAGCCAGAGAGAGAGAGAGAGAGAGAGGTACGAGAGAGCCAGAGAGAGAGA